>CM035426.1:99062174-99297174 GCA_020310875.1 Ceratopteris richardii
ACATATACATATACATATAAATATACACATACGTATTCATATACATATACACATACGTATACATATACATATAGACATACGTATACATATACATATACATATACGAATACGTATACATATACATATACATATACGTATACATAATCATATACATATACGTATACATAATCATATACATATACGTATACATATACATATACATATACATATACGTATACATATACATATACATATACATATACATATACATATACATATACGTATACGTATACATATACATATATGTATACGTATACATATACATATACATATACATATACATATACGTATACATATACATATACATATACATATACATATACATATACGTATACCTATACATATATATATACGTATACGTATACATACACATATATGTATACGTATACATATACATATACGTATACGTATACATATACATATACATATACATATACTTATACATAATCATATACATATACGTATACATATACATATACATATACGTATACATATACATATACATATATGTATACATATACATATAAATGTACGTATACATATACATATACATATACGTATACATATACATATATGTATACCTATACATATGCCTATACATATACGTATACATATACCTATATATATACGTATACATTGATGGGGGAAGTATCTCAACCCCTAAGCAACGATGAAGCGCGAATGACCTCCAAAGGTATCCTTCTTTGACCTCTGCACACAAAAAATGCTCTTACTCAGAGATTATGCAGAGAACTCCAGTGAGCTTTTGTAGACTTTTAGTAGACACCAAGGGCTTTCCAACAAAACAAATTTCACGTGAAATGGATGCTTACACAAAGAGAAACAATGTCTACAACATGAGCTAGTTGAATGCTCACAACTGCTAGTCAAGCAGAGACCTCACTTTACTCCAGCAACCTTTTCTCAGAGATTATACAGAGAATGAATAGCAAACTTGAGTCATCTTTAGAACACTCTAATAGCTACCCAATGACACCAAAATCATAGCAAATGGATACATAGAGAAGGAGAACCAGCCCTTACAACAGAGAGCAAAATATTTCCAACAGAGCCTACACAAAGAGAGAGATATCAATCACACAACTTCACTAAAATGAATGTTGTTCCCAGCCTACTCAGAGAATGCTCCAGAGAATTGGTAAGCATAAAATAAACTCTTATAGCTATCCAATGAGACAAGAATTACATCAAATGGATACCATATGAGGGAGAACCAATGCTAACAACTCAGGGGTAGAGAGTTGCAACACTGCCTGCGCACACACATAGATATGCCTACTAAAAGAAAACAAACAAGCAAGCAAGGGGGTTGCTTAAGCAAGGGGCTTGCTTATCACAACTCCAGCACTTAGTGCTCACTTTACATGAGCTAAAACTCCAAGAAGATGGCCCAAAAGAAGTCGGGATACAGGCTCCTTTTATAGTGAGAGGTGTGCCCCTAAAATCTAGGAACTACCTTTCCAAATCAGCCTCCTAACTTGGAGGAATTAGTTGAGATGACTTGGGGAGTGGTTGAGTGACTTTTCTTGATGGAATCTCGTGGCTTTTGGCTTCGTTTGATTGCTCCACATGTCCATAAAAGATTCCCCACGAATTTTTAGCTTGAAGCTTGACTTTTAACACTCCCCCTCAAGCTTCAATTCTTCATCCTCATCCAAGCTCCTTCATGTTGATGCATTGCTTGAATTTTGAAATCTTCATCCCATCCAAAGCCTTTGTAAACATGTCCGCAACTTGGTCCTTGGTACCAATATGATGTACTGAAACTTCCTTGGATATCACCTTTTCCCTTATGAAGTGATAGTGCACTTCAATATGCTTGGTTCTAGCATGATAGACAGGGTTCGATGCTAGATGAATGCTACTCATGTTGTCACAAAAAATTGGATATGTGTCAACCTGCAAATTAAGCTCCATAAATAACTTCTTAATCCACATTAGCTCACATGTGACTTGAGCCAAAGCTCTATACTCAGCCTCGGTGGAAGATAATGCCACCGTGGGTTGCTTCTTTGAAATCCATGAGATGATCTTGCTACCTAGCATGACTAGGTAACCACTTGTACTCCTTCTATCTTCCTTCGAACCGGCCCAATCGGCATCGGAATAAGCTAGCTTGCAAGTGTGTAGTCCTTGGACTATGCATAAATTGTGATAACACTCCAACTCCATATGCTATGTCGGGCCTGGTTATTGTGGCATAATTGAAAGAGCCTACAATAGATCGATACAAAGTTACATCCTCTAATGGCTCTCCATCAATGGAGCTTAGCTTTACATTAACTTCCATGGGATTTGAAATAGGCTTGCAATGTAGCATCCCAAACCTCTCAAGTAGGTCTAGAATATACTTCCTTTGTATGAGCATAATACCTTCTTCTTTGTATACAACTTCAATGCCAAGAAAATACCTAAGATCTCCAAGATCAGAGATCCTAAACTCCTTTCCAAGCTTTGCCTTGATCTCCTCAATGCCCTTTGTATCATTACCTGTAATGATAAGATCATCTACATACACACACATGTAGACCACAAGTTCTCCTCTTTGTTTGATGAAGAGAGATGGATCCGCCTTGCATTGATTGTAACCACATTTGATCAAATAGTCCACCAATCTTTGGTTCCAAGCCCTTGGAGCTTGCTTTAGGCCATAAAGTGCCTTCTTCAACCTACAAACATGATGTGGAAACTCTTTATGAACAAAACCTAGTGGTTGCTCCATGTATACCTCTTCTTCCAAGTCTCCATTGAGAAAGGCATTCTTGATATCCAATTGGAAAATCTTCCATCCTTTGCTAGCAGCCATTGCAATGAGTGTCCTAATGGTGCTCATCTTTGCCACGGGGCTGAATGTCTCTTCAAAGTCCACTCCATAGGTTTGTGCAAAACCCTTGGCCACCAATCTTGCTTTGAACCTAGAAATAGATCCATCTGAATTCCTCTTTACTTTATACACCCACTTATTACCTATTACCTTCATGTTCTCCTTCTTGGGCACTAGAGTCCATGTTTGATTTTCCTCAAGTGCGTCGATCTCTTCTTGCATTGCCTCTTTCCATTCGGTGTACCTGCTTGCATCTTCATAGCAATCGGGCTCATGATCTTCTACTACTTTGTTCATATATGCATAATGTGTTGCCATGTATGAATCATAAGTAAACCTTTGAGTTGGATACTTAACTCTAGAAGACTTCCTTTCTTCACATTTTGGAGGAATAAACCTCCTTTGCCTTGGGAACTTGATCTCTTTCTTTGACGTGGCTTCTTTCTCCATGATGTGTCCTTCATCATCTTCAACTTCATTACCTTCTTTATCCAACTCCACCAATGTTGCTTTGCCTTTGTTGATTGATTGTGCTTCATAGCTTGATGAAGATCTCCCCCTCCATGGTGAGTTCATGCTTGAACTATCTTCATTGATGGAACACCTTGGGCCGCTTAGCTCTAGGTCGATTTGTTCTTCATCATGTCCATGCTTTTCTTCTTCATAGTCCTGCATACAATCATACTTCTTATACCAAGGGAGTAGCTCATCAAATGCTACATCCCTTGATATCCTCAAGTCCTTTGTGTTTGGGTTGAAGCACCTGTAACCTTTATGATCATTTGAATATCCTAGAAACACACACTTTTCTGCCTTTGGTTGTAGCTTGTGCCTCAATTCACTTGGCACATGTACATAACAAGTACATCCAAATATCTTCAAGTGGGAAAGATCAGGTTTCTTACCATAATAGGCTTGATATGGTGTCAAGCCATGGATCCCTGAGGTAGGAGCCCTATTCATTAGATACACGACGGTATTTGCTGCATCACTCCAAAACATGTTAGGTACATTCATCTCATTAAGCATTGCTCTAGCGATCTCGGCAATGTATCTATTCTTTCTGTCTGCTACTCCATTTTGTTGGGGTGTGTACCTGCATGTTACTTGCCTCTTGATGCCTTGATCCATTAAAAAATCAGAAAACTCATTTGAGAAATATTCTCCCCCTCCATCGGACCTTATCTTCTTGATATATGTACCTGTTTCCTTCTCTACCATTGCCTTGAATGCTTTGAAACATGTAAACACATCTGATTTGTTTTTGATGAAATAAACCCAAACCATCCTTGTGCAATCATCTATAAAAGTGACAAAGTACTTGTTACCTCCAATGGATTGCTCTTTCGTTGGCCCCCACACATCTGTATGTATCAACTCCAATGGATGTTGGCTTATGTAGCCACTCTTCTTGAATGGAAGTCTCGCTTGCTTCCCTAGTTGACAAGATTCACATAAATGCTTCATACCTTGTCCTTGGAAGTTGGGAAGACCTTCAACCAGCCTCTTGAATTGCATTTCCTTCATTCTTTGTATGTTGATGTGACCTATCCTCTTGTGCCACAAGTCCAACTCCGAAATCCTCTTGTTTCCATATGTGAAGTAGACATGTTGAGTAGAATGAGAATTTACCTCCAAAGTGAAGAGTCTCCCTTGCTTCTTTCCTCTTGCTATGACCTTGTAACCTTGCTTAGGGTTCTCCACAAAGAATCCACCTTTGTTGAACCTTACTTGATAGCCTCTTTCAACCATTTGCCCAACGGACACCAAGTTCTTTGTGATGGTAGGTACATGCAAGACATCCTTGAGACATCTTCCTTCCTCCTTGTCATCCAAAGCTACATCTCCAACATGGGAGATCTCATGGGCTGTATCATCACCTGTTTCTACATGTCCTTTACCTTGGAGAACATGTAGATTAGTAAACCAAGAAGCATTGCAACTCATATGGTTGCTACATCCACTATCAATATACCAAGTGTTATCTACTTTGCTTGAATTCCCATTCATGTGCATCATCAAGACATTGTCATTTTCTGAACTTGTAGAAGCATAATTACCTTGGACTTTGTATGAAGAACCTTGATTATAGTTCATTTGGTTTCCTCCTTGGTAGCAATCTCTAGCATAGTGGCCAAACTTGCCACATATGTAACATCCTTCGCCATCTTGATTCCTGTTTTGTTGATGTCGTCCTCCTCTTCCTCTTGATCTTCCTCTCCCTCTTTGTGATGAGGTGCCTTGGTCATGTCCTTGATTTCTTGAGTGGCCTTGCCTTCCTCCAAACCTTCCTTTGCCCCTTCCTTGTCCTTGTCTTCCTTTGCCCCTTTGATTACCTGCATAGAAAACTTGTGCATGTTTGCTTTTAGTTGAACTTCCACCTATGTTCATTTCTTCGGTGACCATGAGAGCAACCAATTGCTCAAAATCGGGAAGATTATCCCTTACATAAACTGAAGTGGTAAAGGGTTTCCACTTCTCATCATCTCTCAAACCATTGAGAGTATAAGCCACAAGATCGTCATCGTCTACGTGGCTTCCAATGGATCCCAATGCATCTGATAACTCCTTGACCTTAAGTATGTAGTCATTTATGCTACTCCCTGAGCTCTTCCTAAGGTTGTTGAGCTCATTCTTGAGTTGGATCTTCCTTGCTTTGGTGCTTGTTGAATAAAGCCTTTCAAGTGTCTCCCATACCTTCATGCTTGAATCCAGGTCTTGGATATGGCCGATCATGCTATTGCTAATGTGTTGGGAAAGAATAAAGATAACCCTCTTGTCTCTTTCATTCCATTCCCTAAAGGACCTTCTCTGGTCATTGGTTGGATTCTCATCCAACATAGGTCTTGGTTCACTTCCACTAATCAAACCCCAAAGGCCCTTGCCCATAAGATAGTTGGAGACCCTAAATCTCCATGGTTGATAGTTACCTTTGTCTAGCTTTTCAATTTGAGTATTGAAGTCTCCCATATCTAGTCTTTGATACTTGACCTAGCCCTTGGCTAATGCTCCAATGTGTGTAAAATGAAAATGAGGCTCTGAGGTTACCTCAATCCAAAGCTTTCCTTAGATGGACACCTTGTGCTCTTGCAAATTTGAGTAGAATAGCTCCCCCTTGATGTGAGCTACCTCCAAGAAGCTTTTGTTGATGCAACTCTTCAACCACCAACTCCAAGAGGTCTTCTTGCTTGTATGTGATACCTCCAAGATGCCCAAATGCTCTGATACCACTGATGGGGGAAGTATCTCAACCCCTAAGCAACGATGAAGCGCGAATGACCTCCACAGGTATCCTTCTTTGACCTCTGCACACCAAAAATGCTCTTACTCAAAGCTTATGCAGAGAACTCCAGTGAGCTTTTGTAGACTTTTAGTAGACACCAAGGGCTTTCCAAGAAAACATATTTCACTTGAAATGGATGCTTACACAAAGAGAAACAATGTCTACAACATGAGCTAGTTGAATGCTCACAACTGCTAGTCAAGCAGAGACCTCACTTCACTCCAGCAACCTTTTCTCAGAGATTATACAGAGAATGAATCTCAAACTTGAGTCAACTTTAGAACACTCTAATAGCTACCCAATGACACCAAAATCATAGCAAATGGATACATAGAGAAGGAGAACCAGCCCTTACAACAGAGAGCAAAATATTTCCAACAGAGCCTACACAAAGAGAGAGATATCAATCACACAACTTCACTAAAATGAATATTGCTCCCAGCTTACTCAGAGAATGCTCCAGAGAATTGCTAAGCATAAAATACACTCTTATAGCTATCCAATGAGACAAGAATTACATCAAATGGATACCATATGAGGGAGAACCAATGCTAACAACTCAGGGGTAGGCAGTTGCAACACTGCCTGCGCACACACATAGATATGCCTACTAAAAGAAAACAAACAAGCAAGCAACGGGGTTGCTTAAGCAAGGGGCTTGCTTATCACAACTCTAGCACTTAGTGCTCACTTTACATGAGCTAAAACTCCAAGAAGATGGCCCAAAAGAAGTCGGGATACATGCTCCTTTTATAGTGAGAGGTGTGCCCCTAAAATCTAGGAACTACCTTTCCAAATCAGCCTCCTAACTTGGAGGAATTAGTTGAGATGACTTGGGGAGTGGTTGAGTGACTTTTCTTGATGGAATCTCGTGGCTTTTGGCTTCCTTTGATTGCTCCACATGTCCATAAAAGATTCCCCACGAATTTTTAGCTTGAAGCTTGACTTTTAACATACATATACGTATACGTATACATATACGTATACGTATACATATACCTATACATATACGTATACATATACATGTACATATACATATACATATACATATACATATACATATACATATACATATACATATACATATACATATACATGTACATATACATATACATATACATATACATATACATATACATATACATATACATATACATATACATATACATATACATATACATATACATATACATATACATGTACATATACATATACATATACATATACATATACATATACATATACATATACATATACATATACGTATACATAATCATATACACATACGCATACATAATCATATACACATACGTATACATATACATATACACATACGTATACGTATACATATACATATACGTATACATATACATATACATATACATATACGTATACATATACATATACACATACATATACATATACACATACATATACATATACATATACGTATACATATACATATACATATACGTATACATATACCTATACATATATGTATACATATATGTATACCTATACATATACGTATACATATACCTATACATATACGTATACATATACCTATACATATACGTATGCATTTACGTATACATATACGTATACATATACCTATACATATATGTATACATATACGTACACATATACGTATACGTATACATATACATATACGTATACATATACATATACATATACGTATACATATACATATACGTATACGTATACATATACATATACGTATACGTATACGTATACATATACGTATACGTATACCTATACGTATACGTATACATATACATATACGTGTACGTATACATAATCATATACACATATGTATACATAATCATATACACATACGTACACGTATACATATACACATACGTATACGTATACATATACATATACGTATACGTATACATATACATATACATATACATAATCATATACATATACGTATACATAATCATATACATATACGTATACATATACATATATGTAGCTCAATGATGAGTAGCACCTCCTTTAATGTCAATCCGGGAAGACATGAGGATGGTATGAAGACCTCGAGCAAGTGAAGGCACAAATGTGTGAGTGAGAAGCACACTAACATGCACACACATACACACACACGTGCACACACGGCAAGAACAAAGAGAGTAAGACAATGGAATCACTTCTATTGCAACAAAGTTCTCATACAAGCTCAAAACTACAAGAAGCTACCCAAAAATGAGCTCTCTAGCTCTATTTATAGTTTTTGCCTAGCTTTGGCCCTGTCCAGACCTAGTGTCCGGCATAGTTAAAAATTAGGTTCCAGGGTTTATTTGAGGGCTCAAACGAGATCTAAAAAATATGAAAATTGGCAGGCAACTACTTCTAAGGCTCCTCAAGCTCGAGGACTCCTCGGCTTGTACAAAATGGAGCTACAAAAAGGTGAAAATGGTATTTATAGGGGTTTTTAGTGATGAGAATCACTTTAAAATGATGTAAGGGTTTTGAAAAAAATGAAGGGTTGCCTTAGTGCTAGATCTGCATGTGTGTCCGTACTTGCTTCTTCCCGTATACTGTCAACACTCTCCCCCCCTAGGGTCTGTCACCTCTGACAGACCTCTGCTCCACTGTTTGATCGATGTACTTCTGCAAGAGGTCGGTTGCCAATTCTTGTTCTTTTATACGTAGTCCCCGGACCAAATCGCTCTGGAGGGCATCCCAATTCACGGCTCCAAGCATGTTAGGTTGTGGCGTAGTGTAGAGCTCTGAATTCATTGTTTGCTCGCACGCAAATAGTTGCAGCAGGTGGGTTGGTCGTGGTGCAAATACCTCTGAATGTGCTTCCCAAAATCCCGTGGTGAACATGTCGTCGAAGGTTTGCTTATAGCAGGCAGGAAGATATCTGATGCGTGCGTGCCATGCATAAGCAACTCGTATGCTTGGGGTTGTGCTCAAATCATAAATATCTTGAGTAGCATCTGTGCAACTACATCTGGCATGGAGTGGAGGCGTGGAAGCCAATATCGGATGGTAGCCATCATGTACGCTGTTGTAGGTGGGCCTGTCGGTGGTGCAATTTTGGGGTAGTTCAGCCACTGTTTGCAATTCACATTGTTCTGAACCTTGATGGCGAATGCTTTCCAGGAGCGTCTTCTTTGTACCGGTCCAAAGCATGGGTTATATTTCAGATGCATGGGAGCATGATCCCATGTTCGTAACATTTTCGGATAGGTCTCCAGTAACTTTTGCCTCCATATGGGTTGGAATATGGCCCCTTTTTTGGCTGCCTCTGGGATGTCCTCTGGTTCAAACTGTGTTGCGAAAGAGGGATACTTGTTGGTTATGCGTTTGATCTCAGCATTGTAGTCCGCCAACAATACAAAATAAGGTTTATATTGTAACTCTGAGCTAGTTATCAACCGCCTAGGAGCCAAGTTCGAGAAATATTCAGACTTGAGTATGGTCTCCTCTATGGTTTTCATGGCTAGCATCTGGGTTGCAACCCGATCTTCGTGAGTGTGGCCCATCTCCTTTACCTGCTTCATCCATGCTGACGGGGGTTCCTCATATGTATCCTGTCCCTCTTCAGTGATCCTGCCACCTGGAAGAGGTTGTGGCTCATAATTATCTTCGAATGTTTCTTCCATCGGAATGGCAATGGTCTCCTCTTCACTTGGCTAATCAGGTGGGGAGGGTGGTCGTTCATATTGTAATAATCTAATTTTCAACTCGGCCACCTCCTGACGTAGCTCTAGTACTTCATTGGTTACTGATAATTCCTGCTCTGGTGAGGTTGCAATGTTGGCCATCTCTTTAGGTTCTCGTTGGTGTGGTGCAGGCACTTGGGACTTTTGTAGGTCTTTGACTTGGTTAGCAAGCTGATCATGTGCTTCTAAGAGATTGGCATAGGTTTCCAATATTTGTTGTATGTTTTCTGAGGGGATGGCTTGGAATTTAGCAGGGTCGATGGGTGCTCCCGGGGTGTTTTCTATGGCCGCTTCTAGGTTCTCCTGGTTTTGTTGTTGTAGCCTTCTGTTCTCTTCTTGAGCTGCTGCTAGATGGCGACGTAGTAGAGCCATGTTGCGTTGAAGTCTCGCATTGCGGCCCATTTGTTCTCTGAGTTGTTCCTCCATAGCTTTGCATGTCTCTGCATACTTAGCTTCGAGTTCTGTCTTCGATTGTTGGAGGTCAGTCACCTGGTGTTGTAGTGTTGTATTACCTAGTTCCAAGGCATCGACTCGTGCCTGGAGTTGAGCCGAGAGATTGCACAGCTCTGTGTTATTTTCTTCTAAAAGCTTATACTCTTGCTTAAGTTGAGTGGCCGCTTCAACCATGGTGTCTAGTGCATTACTAAATGATGTGGATGCATGGGTAGAAGTGGAACATGCAAAGGGTCGGGAAATGGGGAAGGGAAAAGTGGATGATGTGCCTATGAGTGAAGTGAGATGTGATGATGGTGGAACAGACGTGGCGGTGGGTGCTCCTGTGGATGGTGAAATATCCATGGGGTCCGATGTGATAGTGTGTGAAGTGTGAATTGTGAATACGAGAATGGTAGGTGGTGTGTTAGTGGTGGCAGTGAATGTGGGGGAGTGGGGTTGGGGAAGGGACTTTTTATTATAATTCTCCACCTGTTGGAGTATATTTACAAGGTTTGTCTAGAATGACGGTTGTGTGACTTGGGTTGAGCCTGAGGCAGTTACAAGGGAAGTGGTGGATAGGGTTTGGGAGAGGGGGAATGTGTGGGTGAATGGAAAAGGATGGGATAAGGTCTGGCTAGTGGCAAGTGGTTGTCCAAGGGTGGGGAGATAGGAAGGGTAACCTAGTATGGTTTGATCGGTGGCAGGATGTCCTGTGTGAGATTCACAAATTTGGGCGGAAGTGATGGATGTGGGTATGGGGGAGGATGTAAAAACAGAGGTGTGTACAAAGGTTTCATGATGGGTGGATATCGGTTGTTCAGAAAGACTAGTGGAGAAGGGTGCTGAGGGTTGAATGGAAGGTGACGGTGGAGATGGTACCTGTGTATTTACATCTTGTTCATCAGTGGGACTTGGGCTAGTCATGTGAACATCCTCTAAAATTGTGGTAGGTAAGGCAGTAGAGACTTCCATTTGAATCATTTTTCCTCGCCGGGGTCGTGTATCAATCCTTCGTTGATCATAGGTAGGGTTCTCCCGATATACCATTGTCCTCATTGCTTCCCCGATCCCACATGTGTCCGCCAACAGATTCAATGATTCAACAAAATGTGGGTCTACATTCTCGGCCTGCAGCATTTGGTTCACTAGGGCTCTGTTCGCCTCTTCTGTCATCTTATGTCTTCTCTGTACTTGCTTGATTGTCTTGTATAGCCGCTTGAGTTGTGCTGTGTAAGCAGGGGCCTCCTCTTCACTCTCCTCTGGTTCATTCCCCCGTTCTTCTTCCTGATTTTGTGTGCTAGGACCATGAGTATGTGGTGCCTCTTCTCCCAAATGTACCCTGCTTGTCTCGCCCTCTGGATGTTCTCCTTGGAATGATGATCCCGGATCGGCATTGTCACGAAAATCTTCACTATCAGATAAGTGGGCCGTCTGCAGGAATCTTTCAAAATCAAAATTGGGGTCCTCAGTTAAAGCGGCCATAGATGCAAACTCGGCCTCAGTAGGTAGTGGAGGGGCGGATGGGGTGGGCTGTACCACGTCCCCTGCTTGAACTCCTTGAAGATGGATTGTGAAAGGTGCGACCTGGGCTTCTTCTGTGGGGGAAGCTTCGGTCGTGGCCTCGTGAGGGATCATTACCTGGGAGAGTGATCCACGCATTCGTTTCGCAGACTGGCTCCCCGACTTCCGTCCTTTGAAAAACTCCAGTTGTGAATATTTTAGGGCTCTGGCAACCGTCACGTCATATGCAAGACATCGATAGATAATCCTTGTAAGCGCACAACAACCGTGTAGAGTAGGCTTCCTCACTCCCCACTTGCCTGCTTCATACACTTGGTCCAAGATCCATACAGGCATCTTAATGGGCAAGCTTCCAGTCTCTGCTAGATATAACCCATACCATATTTTCTTGTGTGGTTGGGTGAAGCGGTCTTGAGCTGGAAATGCGAAGTGTTGTAGGCACATTCGCAGAGGTATGGCGATGTTAGGGGTGAGGGCACACATTTCCTTTAGCTTTTTGATTCTGTTGCTCTTCATCGAGTCTGGTATCAAGGGATCGCGATCCGACGGTACGTGAGTGCCATACATTTGAAGGGCTTCCCTGATTAAGGTAATATTCAATTCAAACTTCCTCATTTCTTCCCGGTTTGATAAGGAGGGCACCCAGAATGTGCCTGAATGATCTTTATCACTAGTCGGCTTCAGTGTGGCAATTAGGTAGTAGCACCTGAGGAAATCGGGTTTAGGCAGAGCTGCACTAAAATAAGTTTGTAATCCTGCTTTTTGCCAGATATCTTGAAGTGGAGCTGCATTCTGTAAGGTTTCGAATTCTCTTGAAAAGAACTGGAAGGTCCACCACACTCCTCCACACTCCATCTTGGACTCCCATATATGATCTGCGTCTCCCAAGTCTCCTGGCATTTCATTGAACCAATGAGAGTGCCCTTTTACTCTTTCGGTTAGGCCATTTGGTGGATCTGGAATAGGAATTCTCCGCACATTCACGAACTCTTCAGGCCGAGCTGTTCGTGGGGCCTCCACCGGCATGGCATCCCAATTGATTTGAGCACCAGAGCCTGCCTGAGAGCTTGTGCCTGCTGCTGTTGCCATGAGAGTAGGTTGCTTATCTGCTGGAAGAAGAAAGACACATTAGTGTTGCATAGGAAACAAGATGTAATGGTGTTCCCTTCACAATACTAACATGAAAATCCCGGAGGTCAGTGGTTAGTGGTGAAGTGTTTGTGATAGGTGTGAGTGATGATTAGAGGTCAGTGTCATCCTAGATGCATACTTTGGTTATGCAATGGGCTCAGAATGCTCCTGTGTTAGAGTGGACGGATTTACAAAATTGGGTCAGGGGGTTTGATACACAGTTTAATTCTCCAAACTTTGATAGAGGATTCGTAGCTCTTAGAACTAAAGACAGGTGAAGATTGCTGGATGAGAGTGTGATGTATTTGGGACCTTTTGGGTACCCATTTCCAGACATTCCTCGATGTGACTGAGTGTGGGTCAGAGTGGTATTTAGGTAGAGTTCCTGCGTTGTTAGTCGAGAGGACTTGAGAGTGTTGAATTATGCCAGTAACTAGAGTTGGAGCTATTTGGGCTCGTAAACAAGCCTTGGGCACCCATATGTGTCTAGCATTGGGCTATGGTGTGGCTTGTTTGTTGTCTCCTCGAGAGTCTGCTATTAGAGTTGTGGGTTTTCGATCCTCGCGTATCCAGATCTGCTTCGTGCCACGCGGTGCTCCGTGTTGCACGGGTTGGTGCTCCTGCCTCTTGATCAGCGGCCTCCTTCGTATCGAGTGATGTTTGGTCTGCCCGTTTAGAATCTTCTTTGGATCAGTTGGGAACTCCTTATTGGCTCCTGTACCTTCAGTCAGATTGACAATCCTCTGCACCATAGAAGTTTGGACAAGAACAACATTGTTATCTTCATGTGGATTCTTGGAGGGACCAAGAGTTGGTGCCTGTTCTATTGGTTTGAGTGCTTGATTTTCTAATTCAATCATGAGACGGCTTTGACCTACCCAGGCCTGAAGAAGTCCACTTCTTAGGTTGAGGTTGACTGCATGATCGTAGATCCAGTCTTGGCCCAGGACCAGAGGTTCGGTCAGATCCTCGTCTTCACACACTAGCACTTTTGCTGGCATGAGGACCTCTTGTATGTAGAGGGGAAGATCCACCTCTCCCATGCAAGGGGTTTCAACACCTCCTAATCCTATCAGATATGCTTCTAGGGGTTTTACCTCCAATTGCAGCTGCTGGCAATAAGAAAGCCGAACTGCACTTGTGGCTGCTCCTGAATCAATTAAAGCTGTCACGCTTGTTGTGCTGTCTCTTTGTCCTATTTCTAGGGTCACAAAAGGTCGTCGATCCACTATCTTATGGGTACGTTCACCTGAAGCCTCACACATGGCCATGTGATAGCCTGGAGACTCTTGAGTGTCAGTCATAGGCTGATCCCTCCCTTGTCTCCTCAACTTCATTCGTCTAATGCGCTCTAAGGCCTCTGCCTGTGCCTCTTCTCGAATTCGTTTTTCCTCCTCTTTACGTTGCTTAGCAGTATTGAGTCGACTTAGCATGTCCTCCGTGAGGGGTTCCTGATACAACTTGACTCTGCATCCGCTAATATAGTTTGGGAGAACATCACCCTCTAAAGTGGCTAGTTGTACTGCTCCACTCGTGGAGATCCTATTGATGATCATAGGTCCGTAGCCTCTCTTTTCTAGCTTCCTTGCGTGTTGTTTCAATGTGTAGACTAAAACTAGATCTCCTGCTTTCAAGCCCTTATCCTTCACATGGACATCAAAGTATGCCTTCTGTCTCTTCTTAGCTGCATATATCCCTGCAGCTGCTCTCAGTCTTGTTTCTCCTAATCGTTCAAGGTCAAAAAGTCTAGAGGAGAGTTCATGACCCGTCCATTCGTGCTCTTGTGCTACTTTCAATGTAGGTATTAAGAAGTCCAACGGTAGCACTGCTTTTTGGCCAAATACCATCTGAAAGGGGGTGGCTTGGAGTACCGTTTTGTAGGCGACTCGGTATGCCCAAACAGCATGGTGTAGCTGTTTGTCCCAATCAGAGCGTTTATTGTTCACTAATTTTGTCAATACATTGCATAGGATCTTATTGGTGCTTTCGGCTTGCCCATTGGCTTGAGGGTGATAGGGGGCAGACTTCTTATGCACTACCAAGAATTCTTGGAGCAGATTTTCAATAACTTCATTCAAGAAGTGAGTGCCTCTATCACTAACTAGCTCTATGGGTAGCCCATATCTTGTGAATACATTCTCAAACAAGAATTTAGCAGTTGTCTGAGCGTCGTTCTTCGTTGTGGCTTTTACCTCTACCCACTTGGTTAGATAGTCCGTGGCAACGATGATATACTCAGCATGGGAACCCTTAGCTGGGGGATTGATAGGACCTACAAAGTCTATTCCCCACTTAGAGAATGCACGTCCGCCCATCATGGGCTTCAGTGGCATCTCATCTTTGCGTATAGGATACTAGGTTCGCTGACAAATCTCACACCTCTTCACATAGGTATGTGCGTCCATGTGAAGGGTGGGCCACCAAAATCCTGCAAATCGGATTGCCTTGATCACCCGATCTGGTCCAAAGTGTCCTCCTGCTACACCTTGGTGAGCAGTTTCCAAGATCTTAAGATATTCACTCTCATGGACACATAGTCTCAGGTAACCATCTTTACCACGCTTGTATAGATTATCACCAATGAGTGAGTAATCCTGGGCTTCTTGTTCTAAACTCCTTTTCCTAGCCAGAGTCATGTCTGGAGGGAATGTTTTCGCCCTCAGAAAAGATACTAGTGGTTCACTCCAATCCGGCACTATGGACACTTGATAAAGAGTGGCATGTTCCACAGGTGTTTAGTGCAGCAGATTGGGCATTCCTTGCACAACTTTTGGACATCAGCTTCCATAGTTGGCCAATGCACTCCGAGTCTCCTTAGTGTCTGTAGGGTTCGTTGTTTTGAGTAGTGTTGCTCTAATGCACCTACATGTGCTAATTGCAACCATTTAGTGTACTCATCCTCTTCCACACAACAAGCCAAGATCCCTTGATCTGTGTGCTTGTACATACTTCCTGCCATGATGTGATACTTTTGGGCTTTTACTACCTCTCTATCCTTTGTGGCTATTACTGGGTGGTTAGGCCCGTACGTCAATACTAGTACTAATGGCTTAGCCCACTGCGGCACCACTTCCAAATTAAACAAGTAAGCATCAGGAAGGTCATCTGACACTCCTTGTGGGGCTTCTCCAGATGTGAGCCTAGAGAGATGATCCGCTCTCAAGTGAGTCTTCCCTTTCCTTACTACAACCTCGAATTCATATTCCATTAGCAAGAGAAACCATCTTACTAATCTTCCTGTATTGCATGGCTTGTTCACGAGATATAACAATGCTTGGTGTTCAGTAAAAAATTTAAACTTGTTTGCAAGCAAATAGTGTCTAAATTTCTTAACTGCATATACCATGCCTAACCCTTCTCTCTCACTAGTGGTGTAATTTTGTTCAGCTGCATTCAATTGTCTACTGGCATAGGCAATTGGGAGATCCATATTACCTTCACCAGTAGGTTGTGCGAGTACACATCCAATAGCGTAATTGGATGCATCCACATGAACATGGAATGGCTTGTTCCAATCTAGTGTGGTCAAGATTGGTGCTGAACATAATCTTCGTTTAAGCTCCTGGAAGGAAGTCTCACATTCATCAGTCCACTCAAAGTTAGTCAGAAGTCCGTACATGGGCTTTGCAATGACAGCATACATGTGAATGAACCGGCGGTAGTACCCACAATGCCCCATGAAAGCCTGTACTTCCTTGACATTCTTTGGCCTAGGTAACTCTGCTATGGCTCTCACTTTCTCTTCATCAGTGGATATGCCATTCTTTGACACTATGTGTCCTAGAATCTTGCCTTGCCTGACCATAAAGACGCACTTTTCTGGGTTCAGGCAGACTTGATATTCTCTACATTTGTCAAAGATTTGTCTGAGTTCGGGAATATGGGTTTGCCTAATGTTGGAATGAGCACAAAGATCATCAACATAGACTTCTAAGTTCTTCCTCAGGAACTCTTTAAACACATGGCACATCAGCCTTTGGAAGGTAGTCGGTGCATTGGTAAGCCCGAATGGCATTACCCGAAAGGCAAATATGCCCCACTCCATGGCAGAAGCCGTCTCATGTTGATCCTCTGGAGCAATGGCTACTTGATTGTAGCCCAAAAATCCATCAAGGAAGCTGTACACTTCCTTGCCTGCTACTCTTTCTAAGAGATGTTCTGTGATGGGAAGCGGATAATTATCTTGAATTGTGGCTGCATTAACCTTCTTTAAGTTAATGCACACACGCAGCTTTCCATTTTTCTTGGGCACCACTACGATGGGGGATACCCACTCAGTGTGCTCAATTTCATAGATGAATCCAACTTCCACCAGTCTATCTATCTCCTCTTTGATCTTAGCAACATAATTATCATTATATGTGTATGGCTTTTGCTTAGAAGGTTTGGCATCCGAGGTCATGGGGATAGTGTGTGAGCAGATGTCTAGATCAACACCCTTCAAATCCTTGTAACTCCAAGCGAATACATCTCTGTATTCTCTTAGCAAGGCTATCAATTCTTGCTCTTCTTCTTCCGTCAGGTCATGGCCTATGTAAGTGCATCTCTCTTCTCCCTCTTCCATGGCTACCACTATTTTCTTGGTGGTCTCTTTGTTATCATAGGCCTCCCTTGATTGCGCCTCTCGTTTAGGCATTCTGACCATGACTCTCCTGTCATCTATCTCATATTTTTTAAAGTTTTCAGGGACCTCAAACAAGGATTCTTCTGCCTCCAGAGTGACTTCCTTCTTCTTTCTTTTCTTTCCTCCGCTCTTAGTAGCTACTTGTGTGGCTAACCTCACCTCATTTGTAAGCTCTCCGTGCCTCTCGGGTTGAAATTCTACTTCATAGAAGTATTCTTCATCTGATGCAAAAGGTGGGTCCATGATGATTGACTCTAGATCGGAGTCACTCGCATCCTAAAATGCATCAAGGCTAGGTTCGCATTCTTCTAAAACTGCATCTCCCATGATTGGCTCTATTGAAAAGACTGAAATGTCATAGCCATCCTCATCACAATGAGGTGTCCACTGCTCTTCATTGATGGCTACATCCATTGTTGCTAGGAGTTCTGCCCAGCCATGGGGTTCAAATTCCTCATCAGGAAAGACTACAGGTGCATAGGCTGGGTCTTGAATTGATCTATGGTTTTCTTTTGCACCTACCTCTCTGGCTTTCTCTCTCTTCTCTTCTTCTACTGCTACCTTACACATCCATAAGTGGGTGTCTTCATGCATCCACGAGGATCCGGATTCTATGGAATGCACAGACTCAGTCTCATCTTTGGCTCTATGGATGGGATTCCATTGAATAGGCGGTACGTCTCTATGAGAGTAATCCTTAAGATTGACTTTGGTTGTAACACCTAGATGTTGCAAATACAAGGAATTGGTTCCCCAATCCTGCACTACTTGCAATTGCCGCATAAATGGCCTTCCCAAAATCATCTCGTAGGCTTGGTTTTTGCTAAAGTCGCATATAGCAAAAGTATGCTCAAACTCAACCCCACATGTAGTGAGAGTTATTCCTTCTAGCAATCCTAAGGGTCTCTCAATATGACCATCGGCCATCTGCAATTTCATTCTCGTTGGCCTGAGTGCTGGCTTGCCCCAACGCTTCCATAGGGAAGTGGTGGCAATTGCAACTCCTGCACCTGAGTCTAAAATTGCCTTGGTGGTGTACTCCTGGTAGGTAATGGGAAGATAGGTATTCCCTTCTTCACCTTTGTTGCTCTAGCACAATGGTGAGAACCACGTTAAGAAGCTTCACCTCCTTAATGTCAATCCGAGGGAGAGGTAGGAGTGATATGAAGATCGTGAACGTGAGATGATGTGAGAGTGAAGGTGAGAAGCACAAAGATGCACACACACATACACACACACAATGAAGAGACAAGCAAGACACAATGGAAGGTAGGAAATTAGCTCTATTACTCAAGAACACTCTTACAAGCTCAAAATAACTCTAATCTCAAACAAGCTAACCTCAAAAATGAGCTCTCTAGCTCTTTTTATAGTTTCTAGACTAGTTTTGACCGGTTTCACATCTAGTGACCGGCCTAGTTAAAAAATAGGTCCTAGAGGCTATTTGGAAGGGTAAACGGTATCTAAAAATAACGAAAATTGGTACGTGCGTTCTACCTAAGCTCCTCAAGCTCGAGGACTCCTCGGCTTGCACAAAATGGAGCTATGGATTACAAAATGGGGTTTTCTATGATACATATGTTACAATTAGTGATAATAATCACTGTTGAATGTTTGAAGAATTAATAAGAAACATATTTGTTTGGAAAATTGATCCGACTGGCTCCCTGCTTCGTCTTCACATGCTTCCGTGGCGTCTGTGCCTCTTGCTGCTTCCAACACCCCCCTCCCTCTCGCTTCTGTCGTCCCTGACAGAACCTTGTTGTGAGGTCTGCCGGATGTAGTTCTGTAGGAGGTCTTGAGCGAGGGTGTGTTCTGAGGTACGAATGCCTCGGGCCAGGTCAGCCTCGAGTTTCTCCCAGTCAATAGGTTGCGGCTCGTCTGGTGGTGGGAGCTGGTAATGTGTGGAGTACACCATTCGTTCACAGGCAAATAATTGCAGTAAATGTGTGGGCCTGCTTATAAATACCTCTGAATGGTACTCCCAAAAGCCGGCGGTGAACATTTCTTCGAATGTCTGTTTGTAGCATGCCGGTAGGTATTTGATCCTGCAGTGCCAGGCATAACACACCCGTAGCGATGGCGTTGTGCTCATATCATAGACTAAATCAAAGTTGCCATGCTCAAAGCCCGGGGTGTTTACATGGGGGGCCTTGACGCGTCGGAAGACTTTAAAGATCATCTGCATCATGTCAAAGATTTTGACAGTCATGTGCGCGGCAATATCATCCATGTGCTTTAACCTAGGGAGCCAGTGGCGGATCGTCGCCATCATGTAGCCTACTGTGGGTAACTCGATTGGTGGCTTGAAGTAGGGATAGTTCAACCAGTCTTGGCACTGCTTATTGTTTTGTACTTTAATAACGAATGCAGTCCAAGAGCGGCGTCGTGGTATTGGTCCCCAGCACGGGTTAAATTTTAAGTGCAGCGGCGCTTTCACCCACGTGCTCATCATCTCTGGATAATTTTGCAATAAATCTTTGCGCCAGTCTGGTTGAAGGATTTCACCTCTCTGCGCCCTTGGTGGCAAGTCCTCTGGCTCGAATTGAGTGGCATGCGTTGGTTTCATACCTGTTTCTTTCTCTATGGCTAACTGGTATTCGGCCATTAACATGAAGTACGGTTTATATTGGAGCTCATGCCCAGATATGTATCGTCGCGGGGCCAATTGAGCAAAGAATGGTGACTGTAAAAATTTCTCTTCAATTATGGCCATGGCATGTAGCTGTGCCTCTACTCTGGCCGAGTGTGTCGTTCCGAGTTCTTCAACTGTCTTCATCCACGCGGGGGTAGGTAATTCATAGGTCATCTGGCCTTCGGCCGTGACACGTCCGCCTGGGATGGGTATCGGTTCATATGCCTCTTCGAATGTCTCCTCCACCGGAATAGTGACGGTTTCTTCCTCAGCTGGTAGCTCAGGTGGGGAGTCTGGCCTTGGTGGTGCTTCATAGACTGCAATTCTAGATTCAAGATTTGTTACCTGGGCCCGGAGTGCGTTGAGTTCCTCTAAAATTTCAGGGGCAGGGTCCGCAGGTGCTGGTAGTTCTGCTGCTACGTGTACTTGTTGTGTTGCCGGTTCTCTGAGCTGTAGCAGCTTGTGATCTTCCTTTAACTTTTGGTGCTCTTCGTTCATACGATCATAGTCCTCGAGCAATCGCACATGATCATCTAGCAACATCCGCATCGATTCAGATGGGATTGCCTTGAATCTGCTCGGACTTAAGGGTTGTTCTGGATGGTCCAAAGCCGCTTCCAAGTTCTCTCTATTCTGCTCTTGGAGTCTCTGGTTCTCCTCTTTTGCTGCGGCTAAGTGTCTTCTTAGTAAGCCCATATTTCTAGTGAGCGTTGCATTGCGGACGGTCTGGGCTCGAAGTAGGTTATCCAAATCCGCGGTGGCCTCTTTTGTTTTCTCCTCACTTTCTAGTTCTAATTTGTGATAGGCCTCTCATAAATCTTGGTATCGGCTATTCAGTGAGGTGTTCTCAATGGATAATGAATTAAGCTGCGTTTGTAGTTCATTCGTCGTTCTCTGCAGCTGTTGATAGTTGGTGCCAAGTGATGCAAACTCATCGCGGACTTGTGTCATGCATGTGATCATGTGTTGAAATGCGGTGTCTATGGTGGGCGATAGTAGTAATGAAGTACTAAATGAGGATGCAGTGGAAGTGGATGCAGCGGGAATGGGAAATGGGGTTGGGAAGGTGGATGCAGTGGTAATCGTGGAAAATTGTGATGTGTCTAAAAATGTTTGTGTCGGGAGTGAAGTGAGTGGTGGTGCCGTGGGTGGTGATATGTCCATGTCATTGGACGTGTTTAGTGTTGTGACTGTGAAAAGTGGTGTGATTGTGGGTGGTTGTGTAGGTGTGAATACGGGATTTACAAATGTAGAGTAGTTTACAGGGGGGATGGTTGGAGCAGCTTGGTGAAACGGGGAAATAGGGGTTATGGTAGGTTGGGGAGGTGAGACTGGTGAGAAGGTTAGTGGGGTTAGAAAGGGGAATGGGGGTCTTAGAGGTGGGGGAAACGCGGGGAAAGATGAAGGGGTGAAGGGGTTAACATGTAGATACGAAGGGTTGGGTGTGGGCATGGTGGTATGAATGGGCAGGGCAAAGGGTGTGGCTATGTTGCCTTGTACTGGTGTGGATGTGGGGGAAGTAGGTGGGTGTGCGGGGGATACAGGATGGGTTGGCGAAAGATGAGGTGAGAGAGGGGTAGAAGGTGTGGATGTTATTTCGAGGATAGTGGTGGTATATACAACGGTAGTACGTGGTGGGGAATCTACAAGGATGGGTTCTGCGGTTAATGAACGTTCGGGGGCGAGGCGTGCCTCCCTGGCTTGTGCTGAAGACTGAGCTCCTGTTGGTACGCGAATATACTCTCCGGGTTTTGAAAGTAGTCGCACTCGGCGGGGGTCAAACTATGGTAGTTGCTTTCTTTGTATATACCTGAGTGCTTCATGGGAACCTACTGATTGGACTAACTCTCTGAACCCTCTGATGTATGCGTCTTCGAATCCTCCGGAGATGAGTTCCTGTTCAATTAATGCCTGGCTCTCCTCTTCAGTTAACGTTTTCCGTGCCCAGACTTTTTACATCGTACGATATAGTTTCTTTATGGCCAGCGTGTACGCTGCGGCTTCGAAAGTCTCATCTTCATATGTGCTGGTGTCGCCGTGTGCGTCAGTCTGTTGGCCTTGGCCCTCTGTCTGTCCGTCATGTGAGCCCTGGCTGGCTTCATCGTCGCCTTCGTCGTCGTCTGTTTCGGTTCTTTCTTCTTCAGAGCTCGACATAGCTTGTCCCTGTGGCAGATCTCGCGGTGTGGTAGGGTAGCTGGGACGTTCATATTCCTGGGAGAACAACTGTGCTTCTGAATACTGGAATTCGTTTGAGAATGCATCAGGCATCTCAAAATCAAATGTTGTGTTTATAGGGTCTGCCTCCATATGTGGTATTGGAAAAGAAAAAGCCTCCGCACCAATAGTGGTGGGAGCTTCTGCTGTTGTGGTGGTGGGTTCTGTGGTGGCAGCTGCCTGAGGTGCAGCGGTACTAGTGGTGGCCTCCGTAACCACTGGTCTAGACAACCTTATGCGAATAGGTTGTACTGTGGGAGCCGCTTCTGTCTGTGGTCGCTCTGGAGAGGATTGTGGTGATGGCGACTCTGGCACTTGAAGGCAAGGGATGGTGCCTCGCATGCGCTTGCCTGCCCGTGTTCGACTGGGTTTCCTGGCTTTCTTCGTCGTTCCTTTGAATGCCTTCAGTTCTTCTCCTGTTAATGCACGCTCGATGGGCAAGTCATAAGCCAAACACATATACACAATTCTAGTGAGTGCACAACATCCGTTAAGCACTTTTTTGCGTTCCCATCTGTGCTGTGCCAGATACATTTGATCTATGATCCAGCTTGCCAGATCAACAGTTTGAGGTCCCGTGCATGCCAAATACAATCCGAACCAGATTCGTTTATGGGGCATGGTAAATCTGTCCTGAGCTGGGAATGCGAAATGTTGCATGCATATCCTTAGTGGCTTTGACAGCTCAGGTGTGATTGCCGAAATCTCCTCCCACTTCGTGACATCCCCACGTTTCATCGGTTCTGGAATTAATCTCTCTCGATCTGTGGGTGTGTGGGTGCCATGAATCTTGATGGCTGCTCTGATTAAATCCTTGGAGAGGTAAAATCTCTTGTAAGGTGGATCATCCACTAACGAAGGCAAAATGAAGGTTCCTGGGATGTCCTTATTCTCAGAGGCCAGCAAAGTGGTGATTAAGTAATAGCACCTGTAAAAATCTGGTTTGGGCAGGGGATCACTGAAATATTCTGTGAAGCCGGCTCTGGCCCAAACGTGAGTTAAATCCTGGGTGCTTTGTAGGGCTTCGAACTCTCTGGAGAAAAACTGGTATTTTCCCCACGTGCGGTCATCAAATGTCAGAGAGGATTCAAATATAAAGTCCGCGTCCGCAAGGGGTCCTGCAAGGCCCTGAAACCAATGAGAGTTTCTGTGTATCTTTTCGGTGTAGCCCATGGGTGGGTTGTCGATAGGCATGGGCCCTGGAAATCCCTGAAATTCCGGCGGTGGAGCAGTCGGGTGGGATTCTGCTCGTAGCACGTTGAGTGGTACTGCCACTACACTGGGGCCTGCTCCTGATGTTCCTTCGTCGGTTTGCATGGTGATTGGTGCGCTAGTGAGAAAGATCTGCTACAAAAGATTAACACATTAGCATGGAAATTAATTATGATCCCATTAAAGTGAGACCGCAATCCCTTTCCATAACTGATGCGTAACCCGTGTAGCCACATGCTGTGATGTGATGGATGCAATGCTTTTTGCAGCACTAGTGCAGGTCTCTAGACACCTATACGTTTCAGATCATGCATACATTTCTTGATGAGATGAGATTACGAGTGATGTGTGATGATGGTGGGTGAATTTATACAAGGTTTAAAGGTTAGTGATTTAGTACAAGGTTGTATGTTAGTCGGGGGGGTGGTTTTATCAGACATGGGGTTAGGGGGAGACGGTTGGACACGTTTCGGTATCCATTTCCTAAGGATCTTGGAGTGGGTGGTGGGTTTCTGCTGAGGGGCAAAAGGTAGTATCGGGTGTGGTGGTGTTGAGGGATGGAAGGATTTGTGAGGGGTATATATTACATGGCTTAAGGGTTGGGCTATGATACATGGTTTGGGTACCCAAATCTGCGTGGGTGTGGGTCTATGGGTAAGGTATTTCTTGGCGATCCACATTTGTCGAATGCTCGGACCTGTAGGAGAAGGTCGAGGGGATGGTGGATACTGATTCTGTTTCTACCTTGCCTTTTTCTTGTCGATCTCTGCCTGGTTGGAGTTCTTCGGTGCTTTTTGTCCTTTTGGCACCCATATTTGTCTGGTGCCGCTTCCTTTCGGTGGCCTAAACTGCTTTCCTTGTTGTTTCCTCCGATACTGCAATCGGTCTGGGTTCCTTAGTCGTGGTTGACTCTGTTGTTGCTGGGGTTGAGAGGTCGGATGGACACTCTGCTTTGGAAAAGAAGGGAGATCCAACACTTGCGTGACCTGCCCATTAGGAAGTGATGCCTTATTTAACTTTAATCTAGGCCAGTCCACAACAAGTTTGGAAGGATGAGCACCGCAGGGTGTCGTGCTCATTTGGCTGCTGATGCAACCCACCTGACCACTGATTGTGTCCATCTGCCCTTGTGGTTGGGTAACTGTCTCTTCTAGTTTGCAGGAAGTCCCAGGGAAGATCTTCTGTCGTCCTTCTGATTGACAACTGTCTATTGCCAAGCCCGAGTGGGTTGGTGTAGACGTAGCGTGACTGGTCTACTTAGAGATCTTCCGGCCTTCCGTCGCGTGTATTTCATAGGGTCTAGGGTCACAACCCTCAAGCGGAATGCCGTTAGGGAAGTCAAGCGGTATCACTCGCTTCTGCTCTAAGGTTCCAATCTGCAAGGAGCCTTGTCTAAGATTTAGGTCCACTGAGTGATCGTATAGCCAATCTTGGCCAAGGATTAGGGGTTCTATCAGGTCGTCATCATGGCACACTAGTAGCTTTGCCGTCATGGTCACATCCTTTATGAGGATAGGAAGGTCCACCTCACCCATGCAAGGGGTTTCCATGCCTCCTAGGCCTATGAGGTATGCCTCAATCGGCCGAATTTCTATTCCTGAATCCTTATAGTGGGACCATCTAATCGCACTAGTCGTAGCACCTGAGTCAATTAAAGCCCTGAGTTTTTGGCAAGGGTTGCCGTGCGCTAGCCTAACTGTAATGAATGGTCTCCTGTCCACTATGCTAGGATGAGTGGTTGACTTTACTTGACACATGGCCATGGGATATCTGGGTGATGTTTCCAGATGGTTATAATGTTCTCTCCCTAGTCCTTGTCTTCTTAGCTTCATGCGCTTAATGCGTTCTATGGCTTCTGCCTGAGCTTCTGCTCGTATTCTATTTTCTTCCTCCTTACGCTTCTTTGCCAACGTGAGTCGTCTAATCATATCCTCAGTAAGAGGTTCCTGATATAGCTTGACTCTACAGCCACTAATGTAATTAGGCATTATATCTCCTTCTAATGTGGCTAACTGTACTGCTCCACTAGTCGAAAGTCTGTTAATGATCATAGGTCCATAACCTCGCTTTTCTAACTTCCGTGCGTGCTGTTTCAGCGTATACACTAGAACTAAATCTCCTTCTTTTAGGCCTTTATCTTTCACATGTGCATCAAAATATGCTTTCTGTCGCTTCTTCGCTGCGTATATTCCTGCTGCTGCCTTTAGCCTGGTTTCTCCTAATCGTTCCAAGTCCATTATTCTCGCTGATAATTCATGGCCGGTCCACTGATGTTCTTGTGCAACCTTAAGTGTCAGTATCAAGAAGTCCAAAGGAAGCACTGCATTCTGACCAAAAACCATCTGAAAGGGAGTTGCATTGAGTACGGTCTTGTAGGCCACTCGATATGCCCAAACAGCGTGGTGTAACTGTTTGTCCCAATCTGAACGTTTGTTGTTCACGAGTTTTGTCAGTACGTTACAGAGTATCTTGTTAGTGCTTTCAGCCTGACCATTGGCCTGAGGATGATATGGTGCAGATTTCTTGTGAATCACCATAAAATCCTGTAACAAATATTCAATGACTTGGTTTAGAAAGTGAGTGCCTCGATCGCTCACTAACTCTATAGGCAATCCATATCTTGTAAAGACATTTTCAAATAAGAATTTTGCAGTCGTGTGAGCATCATTCTTTTTTGTGGCTTTTGCCTCTACCCATTTCGTAAGATAATCTGTGGCAACAATAATGTATTCCGCATGTGTACCTTTTGCAGGGGGGTTGATGGGTCCTACAAAGTCTATACCCCACTTAGAAAATGCACGTCCGCCCATCATGGGTTTCAAGGGCATTTCATCTCTGCAAGTAGGAAACTGAGTTCTTTGGCACACATCACATCTCTTTACATAGGTATGAGCATCCATGTGAAGAGTGGGCCACCATAATCCTGCAAAGAGAATGGCTTTGATTATCCTATCTGGTCCAAAATGACCTCCTGCAACACCTTGGTGTGCAGTCTCTAGTATGTTCAGATAATCGCTCTCATGAACACATTGTCTTAGATATCCATCTCGTCCTCTTTTGTATAGATTATCGCCAATAAGTGAATAGTCGTGAGCTTCCTGCTCTAGACTGCGTTGTCGAGCTAAGGTCATGCCTTGAGGGAATGTGTTCGTCCTCAAGTATGTCACTAAAGGTTCACTCCAATCTGGTGTGAGAGACACGTGATATAGTGTAGCATGCTCTACCGGTGGTCTTTCACAGCAAACATGGCATTCCTTACACAACTTGTAGACATCTGCTTCCATCGTAGGCCAATATACTCCTAATCTATGCAGAGTCTGTAATGTTCGATGTTTTGAATGATGTTGCTTTAGTGCACCTATGTGAGCTAATTGCAACCAATTCGCATGTTCTGATGCATCTACACAACAAGCAAGAATCTTTTGATTATCCTGTTTATATATGCTTCCTTCCATTATTTGGTACCTCTGAGACTTGGTAATCTCTCCTTCTTTGATCTTTATTCTAGGATTCTTGGGTCCGTATGTCAGAATAGGGACTAACGGCTTAGCCCATTCTGGTGCTATCTCAAGGTTAAATAAGTATGCATCTGGTAATTCATCGGCTATTCCTTGAGGAGCTTCTCCTGAGGTTAATCTTGAGAGGTGGTCAGCCCTAAGATGTGTCTTTCCTTTCCTGACTACTACTTCAAAATCATATTCCATGAGTAATAGAAACCAACGTATCAATCGTCCTGTGTTACATGGTTTGTTGACTAAATATAATAGGGCTTGATGATCTGTAAAGAACTTGAACTTGTTGGCCAACAAGTAGTGCCTAAACTTCTTTACAGCGTAGATCATCCCTAATCCTTCTCGTTCCGTCGTGGTGTAATTTCTTTCTGCTGCGTTCAGTTGTCTGCTAGCGTAAGCTATGGGTAGATCTATGTTACCTTCCTTCGTGGGTTGTGCTAACACGCATCCTATGGCATAATTGGATGCATCCACATGTACATGGAATGGCTTACTCCAATCTGGGGTAGTCAATATAGGTGCTGAGCACAAGCGTCGTTTAAGTTCATTGAATGAATTTTCACATTCATCTGTCCACTCAAAATTGGTCAAAAGAGAGTACAAAGGCTTGGCTATGATTGCATACATGTGTATGAATCTCCTATAATAACCACAATGGCCCATAAATGCCTGTACCTCTTTCATATTAGTTGGTCTAGGTAAATCTGCAATTACCTTCACTTTTTCCTCATCCGTAGAGATTCCATTTTTTGACACAATGTGTCCTAGAATTTTGCCTTGTCTGACCATGAAAACGCATTTTTCTGGGTTCAAACAAACCTGATATTCTCGACATTTGTCAAATATTTGTCTTAACTCTGGGATATGTGTCTGTCTTACATTTGAATGTGCACATAAGTCATCGGCATAAACTTCCAAGCTCTTGCGTAAGAATTCCTTGAAAACATGACACATGAGTCGCTGGAAAGTGGCGGGTGCATTTGTTAAGCCAAATGGCATTACACGAAATGCAAATATACCCCATTCTGTGGCAAAAGCCGTCTTGTGTTGATCTTCTGGAGCAATGGCTACTTGGTTATAGCCTGAGAATCCATCAAGAAAGCTGTAAACTTCCTTGCCCGCAACTCTTTCCAATAGGTGTTCTGTGATAGGAAGAGGATAACTATCTCTAATCGTGGCGGCATTAACTTTTTTAAGGTTAATACACACATGCAATTTTCCATTCTTCTTGGGCACAACCATAATGGGGAATACCCATTCGGTATGCTCAATTTCGTAAATGAATCCTGCTTCTATCAATCGATCTATCTCTTCTTTAATCTTCGCAGCGTAGTTATCATTGTACGTGTAAGGTTTCTGTTTTGTCGGTTTTGCATCTGGAGTCATAGGGATTCTATGAGAACATATATCTGGATCTACTCCTTTCAAATCTTTGTAACTCCAAGCAAAAACATCTCTATATTCGCGCAATAGGGCAACTAACTCTTCTTCTTCTTCAGTCGTCAAATCATGCCCTATATATGTGCACTTTTCTTCTTCTCCTTCGATAGCAACTATTATTTTCTTGGTTTTCTCTCGGTTATCATATACTTGTCCGTCATTCGCCTTTCTATTAGGCATTCGTACCATGATTCTTCTATCTTCGATTTCATATTTCTTGAAATTCTCGGGTACTTCAAATAAAGATTCTTCTTTTTCTGTCATGGTGTCTTTCTTCTTTCTTTTCTTACCTTCACTCTTAGTAGTCACTTCCGTGGCTAATCTCACTTCATTCGTAATTTCCTCGTGTCTCTGAGTGTGAGTCTCTACTTCGTAGAAATATTCTTCCTCTTATGCAAAGGGTGGGTCCATGATAATTGATTCTAAATCAAAATCGCTTGCATCCTCAAATGCATCAGTGCTAGCTTCACATTCTTCTAAAACTGCATCGCACATGATTGGCTCTATCGTGAAAACTGAAATGTCATAGCCATCCTCGTCACAGTGGGGTGTCCATTGTTCTTCATTGATGGCTACATCCATGGTTGCTAGTATTTCTGCCCAACCATGGGGTTCAAACTCTTCGTCTAGAAATACTACGGGTGCATATGCTGGGTCTTGAAGGGTTCGTGGATGTTGTTCTGCACCTAAGGTCCTTGCTTCTAATCGTTCTTCCTCTTGTTTGGCTACTTTACACATCCATAAATGGGCATCCTCATGCAACCAAGAAGGATCTGATTCTAATGAGTGCACGGATTCCGTCTCCACTGGAGTCTTATGGATGGTATTCCATTGTATTGGGGGTACATCTCTATGTGAATAGTCTTTAAGGTTGACTTTGGTAGTCACTCCTAAATGTTGCAAGTACAAAGAATTAGTTCCCCAATCTTGTACAATTTGCAACTGACGCATGAATGGTCGTCCCAATATCATCTCATAAGCACGATTTTTCGCAAAGTCACAAATGGCAAATGTATGCTCAAATTCTACACCACAAGTGGTGAGAGATATGCCTTCTAGTAAGCCTAATGGTTTTTCTATGTGTCCATCAGCCATTTGTAGCTTCATCCTGGTGGGTCTGAGTGCTGGCTTACCCCAACGTTTCCATAAAGCGGTGGTAGCGATGGCTACTCCGGCTCCTGAATCTAAGATGGCTTTCGTGGTGTAGCCCTGATGGGTTATTGGAAGATATGTGTTACCTTCCTCTCCTTCGCTTACGTCTCCAATCTTTTCCACGGGTATCTCTGGTACCTTCTTATGTGATCCTATCTGAGAGGGTGTGGTAGCAAGCTCGGGGAATTGATTTGCTACATGCTTCCACAATTCTGGTTTCACCTTTAACAATTCCTCCAGAGTGAGATTACACTGTACTTTCGTGTTCTTGATCACTTCCGTGTTCCTAGGGATCACTGATTCTTCATTCCTCACTATTATCGTGGGTGCTCTCATACTAATAGACTTTGCTTCCCAAGTGTAGCTCAAGCGTAAGCACCACCTCCTTTACTTGTCAATCCGCGGAGACATGAGGACCGGTATGAAGACCAAGAGCAAGTGAAGGCACAAGTGCGTGAGTGAAAGCACACAAACATGCACACACATACACACACACGCGCACAAAGTAAGATCAAAGAGAGGAACAATGGAAAGCTTAGATTGCAAAAGAGTTCTCTTACAAAAGTTCTATTCTCTAACAAGCTAACCTCAAAAATGAGCTCTCTAGCTCTTTTTATAGTTTTTTGACTAGTTTTGGCCCTGTCCAGACCTAGTGTCCGGCCTAGTTAAAAATTAGGTTCCAGGGCTTATTTGAGGGCTCAAACGAAGTCTAAAAATTATGAAAATTGGTACGATGGTACTTCTAGTACTCCTCAAGCTCGAGGACTCCTCGGCTTGAACAAAATGGAGTTACTAAAAATAGATAATGGTATTTACAATGGTTTCTAGTGATGAAAATCACTATTTTTGTAGGGGATTCTTCTGAAAATTTGACATACACTTCTTGGAGCTCCCTACTTACTCTCTCTTCTTCTATGTCCACTTCTTTGATGTGCTTCCATGCTTTGTCTTTGACCTTGAGCTTCAACACTCCCCCCCCTCTCGAGTCTGTCGTCCCTGACAGACCCTTGTTGTAGTGATTGTTCCAAGTAGTGCCTTGAGAGGGAGTGTCCCTTCTGTATGAACACAAGTCGTCCGACATTCTTCCTCTATCACTTGTGAATCTTTGCAGGTTGTAGTCTCTTGCTATGTGCTTCTGCCTTGTATTCCAGCATGACTGTGGCGTTGTGAGTCTCCGTTGATGTTTTCTAGATCTTCCAAAGTTGATCTTCATAGTAGTCAAGCCAAGTACTCATAACCCATATTGAGTGATGGGTAAGTGTGTTCGTGCATGGGTTGAAAAAAGTATGTGCCTTGTGCACGGCCTTGTAATGTAGCCCTACGCATGCTTACTTGGAAAATGCATTGGAAGAAGTATGGTGCAAAAACTGCGGGTCTTGAGCTAAGTGCTCAAGGGTATGCTGACGAAGAGGTTTCCTAAACTATCATGGTTATGGTGTTTCCAGAGTAAAGATACTTACCATGGCGAAGGTTGATGGATGTTTGCCTCTTCGTGTTGTACACTCGGCCTTTGGGATGGAACCTTGGTGATGAATGTCCATGTTGATTGTCCACTGATGAGATCTTTTGAGTGGTGGATCCCCTTTCCTCTTTTCAAAGCAACATTTGTCACTAACAATGTGCATTTCTGAGCTTGGGCTCATGCACGTTCACTTCCCTATATTGACGCTCAGAGGAATATTGGACACGTGCCGGTTTCTAAGAGATTACCATGCTGATTGACATAGACCATTCACCAGTACTACTGTTCCATACTGGTTCAGGAAATACTGAGAATTGAATTGCTTTATATTCCTTGGCAAGCAACATCGGGTAACTACACCAAGCTGTGTTTCACATATACTCTTTAGCTCACCATATGCAGGAGTCTTCTTCTCCAGAACTACCTTTTGCAGATATCTCCTTGGATGCTCGGGTACATGAAGTAGTTAAGCATCACGCAAGTTGCGGACCTTCAAGCTCTTCATGGTAAGAGAAAATCATAGCTGTAGATGCCATGTTCATGCCAAATGCTTGTCCTCTACCAGATAAGGCAGCAATTGAATCATCTGCAAGCCAAGACACACTTCTATCCAAACTGATAAATGCCCAGTAATCGATGGTTCAATCTTCAACTAAGCATGACTCATTCATGTTCCATGAGCGAAACCTGGGAACAAGTTCTTCCTCGTTTTTTTTTTTTTTTTTTTTTTTTTTTTTTTGGGAAAAATTATCACAAAACAAGAACACAAAAGGTAGTATCAGTAGAAAAAATTTGACATATGTCAATGTGCTCTTGTGCTTAGGATTCTCAAGTGTGTCTATGCACGACCATGTAATGTGGCCCTATAATGATGCATACTTGGGAAATGCATGACCTGAATGGTGCATAAGACAGGGTTGTGCAAAGGGCACATGGTTGTCGCTCGTCGAGGTTTTCAATGTTATTTGCAGATATTGATGCCAGCTTTGTTGGAGGTATCCATTGTATCTCGAGAGGACAACTGATCATTCCTCCTTGTAGGGATCCATTTGAGAACAGTCTGCAACTGGGTAGAGATCACCTTTGCCCACTTCGTGTTTGAATGAACTCCTGAGGGTTTGATCCATCGTGGCTGGCTCTTTATTTTGGTGGATGCTATCAGTGCTTTCGTCTTCCAAACCCATATCCTTGCAGAAGAGGTTCTTTGATCTTTATTGGAGCTCTGTGCTTGATTCAGTTCTTTACCTCGCCTTGGTGTCTTTGTTGTGCAGGTTGTTGCCTTGAAATTCCCCCTTGGATTTTGTCTGAGCTTAGGCTTGATTGCTTGGGGTCCTTGGATTGGAAGTGGTCTTTCTTGAGGATAAGTCATGGTAGGCCTAGACCATAGATTTTGAAGTCTAGTGTGAGGGGACTGATTTTGTGCCAGGGCTTTCTTTGGTACCCATATCATAGTGCGATTTGGTTGGGCTCTAAGTAAGTTCTTGGCCACCCAAATTTGCTTGACATTACCAAGAAAATGTGATTTCTGTTTCTTGATGTAAGGGTCTTTTGGGCCTTCTATGTGAGTTTTTTGAGAAAACTCATCCTTACATGGGGAGTGCAACAAGGGTTGATCTTCTATACCTACATCAGACTTATGCAAGGGATCAATGGGCTGCGTGGTTTGAGATTGATCTAGAGATTCATCGAGACATTTATCCTTATTACACATAGAATCCCTAGGTGTACAAATGGGTGATGGATTGTCATGATTCACCCTAGAGTCGACCTCCTTTTCCACATCAGTGATACACAACAGTGGTTGATCATCTCCTTCTTGACCATCTGAGTGCAGATCATCCCTACTTATGGCTTCATGAGGGGAATCCAAATTTACAGGAAGAGAGGGTCCTTCCACATCCCCCAAACACTTGGAGTCCTCCATATCTCCATTCTCTAAGGTTTCCTGTGATTTACTCAAAGAAGGATCAGATTCAAAAACATGAGTAGAAAGAAAAATTTTGTCATTAAAAGCAAGCTCTGTGAAAAGATGATTTTGCCCCCAATCATCATAAGGTGGATAGTCATTAGGATTTTCCATAGACACATATGTAGAAGCATGGATGATAGGTGGAGAAGGCACCTCAAATTCTTGATGATTTTGTTTAATGAACCTTTGGGTGCCAATGATCAAGCCTTCATCTATACAATCCATGACAAAGAATGTTTCCGAAAATTGCATATCACCCACCATAACAGGCAACACAACTTGACCCATGCATTCATAATGTTCATCATCCATGAGGATAGAAGAATGAGTTGTTGGTTGTATGTTCTCAAAAAGAATGGTCAAGAAGTCAATATGAATCAAATTCCACTCACAATGAGGATTGATATATGCACTTAACCTTCTACATTCATATCCTATTCTTATATCCACCAACATATTGTGATATTCTCTTGTTGCAAATATGGATCCGACCCCCCTAGACATTTCCCCCGTTTCCTCGATTCCTTGCAATTTTTCTCTAAATGTTTCATCTTGATGTGATATTATCTCATGTATTTCATGTTTATCGCCCTCCGTTTTTTCGATCTTAGCCCCTTTTCTTCTATCTTTTGCTTTTTTCTTTCCCATAACACAATTTTCTCCCCCTTTGTATTGCTCAAAAATCCTTGGGAGTCCCCCTGGTTTCCTAGTCCCACTTGAGGGTCAACTTCAAATTATCCTATCTCAAAATCAACGCATTATTCTTGAAAAAAACAGTTGAGATCGTGTAGGATTTGAAACGAGCTTTCCAACAAGGTATAGAGCTCAAAAAATGGACTTTGGATGAGAAAGTTATGTCAAATCAGGCTCCTGGGGGTCAAAACAGGCAAACAGGACCTTTGGAGAAAATCGCGATTTTGTGAACTTTCTGAAAATCGCGATGCTGTGCAGTCAAAAAAATCGCGATGTTGAGCACAAAATCGTGTTTTTGAAAATCGCGATTTTGAGCAGAAAATCGTGATTTGAAAATCGCGATGTTGATCACAAAATCGTGTTTCTGAAAATCGCGATGTTGATCACAAAATCGTGTTTCTGAAAATCGCGATGTTGATCACAAAATCGTGTTTCTGAAAATCGCGATGTTGATCACAAAATCGTGTTTTAGAGAATCGCGATGTTGATCACAAAATCGTGTTTCAGAGAATCGCGATGTTGATCACAAAATCGTGTTTTAGAGAATCGCGATGTTGATCACAAAATCGTGTTTTTGAAAATCGCGATGTTGATCACAAAATCGTGTTTCTGAAAATCGCGATTTTGACTCAGAGAATCGTGATTCACAAAGTCGTGTTTTTCACAAAATCGTGTTTTTGACTGAAAATCGTGTTTTCTCAGAATCGTGTTTTTGACATGAAAGTCGCGATTTTGAGCAAAAATTCGTGTTTTCTCAAAATCGTATTTTTGACTTGAAAATCGCGATTTTGTCCCACAGAATCGTGTTTTTTCTCAAAATCGTATTTTTGGCTGAAAATCGTGATTTGTGAGAATCGCGATTTTGAGCAGAAAGTCGTGTTTTTCACAAAATCGTGTTTTTTTGCTAAAAATCGTGATTGGTGAGAATCGCGATTTTGAGCAGAGAATCGTGTTTTTTTGAAAATCGTATTTTTCACATGAAAATCGCGATGTTGAGCACAAAATCGTGTTTTTGAAAATCGCGATTTTGAGCAAAAAATCGTGTTTTCACAGAATCGCCTTTTTCACAAAATCGTGTTTTTGCTGAAAATCGTGATTGGTGAGAATCGCGATTTTGAGCAGAGAATCGTGTTTTTTTGAGAAAAACACAGAATCGCTATTTTTTCAACCAACTTTTAGGCGGGAAAACTGAAAATCGTGATTTTTTCAAAAAATTTTGAATTTTCACAGAATCGCGATTTTCATCACAGAATCGCGTTTTTTGGCGGGAAATTCAAATTTCTGAGCGCCGGCTATGGCGAGCTCCGTATGAGCAGAAAATCATGAAAAAAAACACAGCGCTTGCTCTCCCTTGCTTCTCCTAACTCCTTCCCACACAATAATGCATGAAAAATGGTATGAAGATGGTGAAAATGCACTAAAAAACAAGAAATTTCTATGAAGAAGAAGATGGGAGAAGGTGGAGATGATGATGATGATGAAGATGAAGAGGAAAAAAACAGAAAATGAACTGAAATGATAGTTTTTTTTTACCTTCCAACGTCGCAAATCTACGATCTTACCATCACAACGCTCGTCCTCGAAGCTCTCTCCCCGGCAACGGCGCCAAAATTTGGTGTAGCTCAAGCGTAAGCACCACCTCCTTTACTTGTCAATCCGCGGAGACATGAGGACCGGTATGAAGACCAAGAGCAAGTGAAGGCACAAGTGCGTGAGTGAAAGCACACAAACATGCACACACATACACACACACGCGCACAAAGTAAGATCAAAGAGAGGAACAATGGAAAGCTTAGATTGCAAAAGAGTTCTCTTACAAAAGTTCTATTCTCTAACAAGCTAACCTCAAAAATGAGCTCTCTAGCTCTTTTTATAGTTTTTTGACTAGTTTTGGCCCTGTCCAGACCTAGTGTCCGGCCTAGTTAAAAATTAGGTTCCAGGGCTTATTTGAGGGCTCAAACGAAGTCTAAAAATTATGAAAATTGGTACGATGGTACTTCTAGTACTCCTCAAGCTCGAGGACTCCTCGGCTTGAACAAAATGGAGTTACTAAAAATAGATAATGGTATTTACAATGGTTTCTAGTGATGAAAATCACTATTTTTGTAGGGGATTCTTCTGAAAATTTGACATACACTTCTTGGAGCTCCCTACTTACTCTCTCTTCTTCTATGTCCACTTCTTTGATGTGCTTCCATGCTTTGTCTTTGACCTTGAGCTTCAACACCAAGGTCCTGTGAACTGAGGTAATTCTTGTAAAGAATTAGATTCAAATCCTGTGGGTTCACTCAGTTGCTCCACCTCTACATCATCATATATAGAGGGGATGTCCTGGGGAAATTGTTCCTGCAAGTCGTCTATTTCTTGAATAGGAGGATGGGTTCCTTGTTCCTTTCTCCATTTCTCTTCTTGGATCTCCCTCAAAAATTCATGTGAGTACCTATGTATGGAGGATAGGTTGTCTTGACTTTCTGTATTGGGTACTTGAGACAGGGATGGTGCATTCCTTTCCTGTGTCTCTAGGATAATAGGGTTCCTAGGCTGATCCTTTTTCTCTTTGCTTTCAATCAAGTGTTCTAACCTCTCCATTAGTCCTTGAAAGTGTAGTTCCGGTTTTGCCATGTTATTCCAATTAAGATATCTAGAGGCTTCGAACAAGGCTTGTGCTAACTCTACCATTTTCATGCACAGTTTAGTTCTCTCAATTTCTAGATCAGCTCGAGGGTAGTTTTTACTCATTTCCGTGACTTGAGGTCCCTCTTTTATTCTAGCCTGATATGCACGAAACATCATGTCTAGATCTTCCGGTATGGGTTCCGCTAAAACTGATCCTGATTCTTGAGCTGGATTTTCTTGGTTTAATTCTTGTGAGGTCAATTCTTGTATTTTGGCTCTAGATTCCCTTAGACTTCCTTCCAACTCACTTATCTTTTTACTCCATTTTCTCTTGATTCTTTCCCTAGAATCTTTCCAAGATTTCGTCTTTTTACTACTCGATTCTGCAACTTCACTAGTTTCGGCTATTTTCTCTTGATTAAGCTGTTGGTTTTGTAAGAGTGCCTGGGCTCTGGTTATAGCTTGGATAGGTACGTATGTAGGATTGGATCCATCTGCGTTGTTTACAATACCTATCACGTTGATCGATGTCACATTTGCAGTGTTAACTAGGTTCTTAGGACAATCTTTGATTATGTGCTCTTTGCCACAATCGGCACAAAAGCCTTGGATGCTATAGTACTGTGATTGCCTTGCTATTGGGGGATGTGGACAATCCTTTATGAAGTGATCTCCTTGGCACCTAAAGCATGGTCCTCTAGGGCCCTGTGGTCTCTGTTGTCTCAGTTGGGGCCGTGGGTTTGGGTTTGCGTACATCACATTAGTATAATCTGGCTCCCAACTAGGTTCCATTGGTGGACTATCATAATGATATGTCTCCACATGTTCTGGTGACTCCGTGTAATAAGCGGGTGGACTAGTTACATGAGTAGAGTCGAAACTGTTTGAGTTCGGGTCACTTTCTGTGATCAAGGGTGAAGAAGGCACTAAAGCCCTACTTAGGTTCTCTTCTGCAGCAGCGTATTTGACTGAGATAACCTTCGCTGGTGGGGGTGGCTGCTGAACTAAGACGGGTTGAGGTCTCTGTTGAGCCTGGTATGGGTAGTTCTGAGGAGGCCTATAGTAATAAGGCTGAGCATTGTATTGGCCTGGATACCTACCTGGCTGCTGGTATGTTTGCGGGTAGTTCTGTCTCACGGTTTGTTTGTTGTATGGGCAGTCCTGAGCCGTATGATTCGTGTATCTCCTCTCAATTGTACAGTATTGGCCACTAGGGTTGACATGAGGTTGAGGTGCATTGGGGCACATGTTTGCCAAATGATTTCCACCACAAGTGTAACAACGTACATTAGTTGGTAGCTTGGGCACCTGTTTACTAGAAACTCCTAGTTTTTGGGCCACTTTTTCTGCTAGGTCCTCTATCGAATTAGACAATTTTGTGGATGCTAGAGAAGAACAATCTGAGTCTTTATAGACCTTTGAGAGTTCTAATTCATCTCCTAGGTTGTCCTCGATGTCTATACATATTCTTACACACTCCTCTAGCGTTCTGGGTTCTTTTAGGTACACATAGGAGCGTAGTTTTGCGCTCAACAAGCCATCTAGGAACAGTGATACCTGTTTAGCTTGTGAGGGTAGCTCTTGCATTGGACATCGTTCGACATATTGTCTAAACCTACGTCCTGCCAGTCTTACTGTTTCCTGAGGGGTCTGTTTAAAGCTATGAATCAACGAAGACGTGTCATGCCTAATCCCACTTTTAGAGAATTCAGTGATGAATGACTCTAAAAAGTGATGGATGTCTCTAAATTGCCTTTGTTGCAAAGCTTGGAACCAAGTTAAAGCGGTATTCTTTAACGTTAGTCCAAATGCGTTGTACTGCGTGAACATATCTTCAACTTGTTCTGCCCTCAGTACTTGCTTGAATTCTGCGACATGGTCATAGGGATCTCCTGTCCCATCAAAGTAATTCTTCATTGATTTTACTAACTGTGTGGGTCTCAATACTCTTGCGTGTTCGTGTGGTCTAGGTAGAGGAAAATCGTCTCTACCACCTAGTCTTCCATGATCTCTTTGTCTATCCGCGCTATTGGTGTTCGTGGTTGTTCTATCTCTCCCTATGGGGTGATTGAAGCTTACTTCCGGTCTCTCTTTATTTCCTTCTCTTTGATTTCCATGGGCTGAGGAAGTTCCTGCCCCTTGTTGATTTGCATTCATGTTTGTTCTAGGTGGAGGGAATATCAATTCACCTCTCCAAGTGTATGTGCTTTTAGCGCGCTCAGGCACCACAAAGACTCTTTCTGAAGTCTCATCTAGGTATACAACCTTTCCAGGTGTATCTGGGTCCTTGAATTCATAGATTGTAATGATGCCTATCTCACCAGGGTGTTCCTTTCTGTACCTCCAAAAGACTTCATCTGTCTCTTTATTTACGAACAACTCGGTGCTCCTGTTATCTTGAGGGATCCACTCTGGGATGAGTACTCTTGTTAATACGGATTTCCCTCTAGGTGTTCTAGGTTCTTCTAACGGTTCTTTTCCTTGAAATTTCGCTTCCGTCTCTAATTGAATTGTGCCAAACTCATTAGTATCGTTTGGCTGCGTACTTAGGATGTACATGGTTCCTTCTTTGTCTATGTAAGCGTCTCTCTCAAATTTCACCACTGGTCTTTCAAATCCAATCGGTTGATCAGGGTTGTGCAGTTGCACCACTTGCCTTTGCAAACCATCCTCATAGATGCGAGCACCTAATCGGTTGGTTCGGAGAAACTCTAGTTGCGTTCTATAGGGTCCTTCGGGTTTTTCTAGGTATGCTACATGAGACCCTCCTTCTGGTCTGTCTGCACTAAATGCCATTTCTGATTCACTTGATTCTGAGCTCAACTCGTAAGGATAACTACTATTCAATTGCTGAGCCCAAGATCGAGCGGTAGTTCTCACACTAGCCTCTGATGATCTAAGGCTTCGTCGGTCTGACTTACCTATGTGTCTCCCTGATCTAAGGTTCATTAATTTCCTTCCTTGCACGCTCAATTACACCCTTAGATCGTCAATGGTCCTTTGTGATTAATTCTTGATTCTTTTTAATTTTTCTTTGGATTCTTGTCTTAATATATGCGTCAGGAATTCGACTTTCCGTTATAGTTTTGAGTTCTCGTTCCGTCAGACTTATGTTCTTTTCTTCAGGTTTTCGTGTCACACACACCTTTACTTTAAGTCTTAAACTTGAAAGAATTAGGTATCTTGAATTTGAGGCGTTCCTATCGTCGTTAATCCACAACTACCGTTTAACCTAAGCTAAGAATTGACTGAGGGGGTTGAGTAATCTTCCAACCTCGAGTCGGCTTTTCTGGTTGCTCTGATGCCCTGTTGCCCAAGAAGCCGTGCTTCCCAAGCTCTGCTGTCTTCACTGCCTTGCTTGCTTGCCTTTGATTGCCTTTGCTAGACCTGGAAAAATTCCAACGTTAGACCAATTCACAAGATGATCAAACACTTGAGCATATACACCTTTTTAAGTCCCTTCTCGTTTGCCCAAATTTTCAATGTGTGCCCCCTGGCTTCCTAGTCCCAAACTAGGTGAACCTCAAAATAGCTTATCCAAAAATAGACGAGCTATTAAGCTCAAAAAACGAACTTCGGATGAAGAAGTTATACGTGTTCAGGCCCTGGGGGGTAAAAACTAATTGTTGGGGGATTCTTTGACAAGAAGGAGTTTGAGGGTTTGTAGGAGAAAATGAAAAGACCAAAAGAGAAAATACACCTTGGAAGTTTCTGCCGTTTGATTACAGTTTGAAAAGTACAATGTTTGAAATACAAGATACACCAATACCTCTGTGCACAATCCCACAGAGTGCCCAATTACAAAATATCCAATATCCCAATGTCCTCTTGCTGCCGACCTCCTCTGCAACAGACCTCCACCTGCTTCAAGCTTCTCCTTGTGCACACCTTGCACCAAGCTTCCACAAAGGGGGAGGAGTGAATACCTACTGTCGGCAAGCGTACACTGCCAAAGGACCTTGAGATACTTGGGGGAACTATAGCTTAGCACTTCTCTGCACCAAAATCCTTGGTCACTCTCTATGCACCTTGCACTTCCACTTCTGTGCGACGTACTCTGGTGTCTCTTGCACTTCTCTCTCTTGCTCCACTTAGCCTATGCTCTCTTGCTTACTCTAACCTTGGTCCAAGAATGGCTCTTGCCTTGATTTGAGTGTGTCGATCACGTACGCTCCTAACTGCAAGTGAATCTTGGTGCTCACTTTGATGTCCCAAGATTGCTCTCACAAGTGGCAGCCAACTACTCCCTGTTTTGTCCTGTAGTGACTTTAGTCTAAAACCAAAAATTTTAATGGGGGGCCATACTTTCACCTGTGCGTACACTTTGCCGCTTCACATGCCTTCACATTTCCTTTTAATTCTTCACTTTTGCACATAAGGGGGGTTCACCTGAACCTTCCAAAACACTTTAAAACACACTTTGAACCTTAGGGAAATTAGAGAAAGTACCTCTGCAACCTGCAACCTATTTTCTCCAATTTACCCTTTGTGGACAATTCATTGTGCACTACCTGTGCACTTTGACACCTGCACTTACGCACTTTGACTTTGCACCTGTTGACTTTGACCTTGACCTTGTTGACTTTGACCTGTTGACTTTGACTGCAGTTGACTTTGACCAACATGACATTTATGGGCTCAACAGTTGCCCACCACCTAATGTGCTCTCCGTCCCGGAGAGCGATAGCTAAACTTTGATCACGATGAAGACATAGCCGCAAAAACTTGAATAGGACATCTGAGCAGCAACCAATTCCACCAAAACAGGAGAGAACAAGCCCCAGAGAAGAACCAAAAGTGGGATTTTGGAATGGAAAAGCAAAAAGGGGGGGCAATGGAAGGGGAGAAAGGAAGGGGAAGGGAGGGCTGAGGGTGCGAATATGGATGGGGTAGGGAGGGGAAAGGATGTGGCTGGGCATATTGGTAAAGGGAGGGATGGGGAGTAGGAATCAGGGGTCGGGAGGAGGCTAATGTGAACAAACCGGAGGGCTACAGAGGGTACATATGGGAGATTATTAAACATAAGGTAAGACAAGGTGAGAATAGATCATTTGGACAATGTTGTGAAATAAAAACATGTGATAAAGGTGTTCAAAACATGTGGTTTCAGACCAAAAGTCATACAAAAAGTGGGAATTTGTAAAAAGAAATTCAAAAACTGAGTTCATAGGTGCCAAAAAACATGAAAATGACTCCATTTTTGTAAAAAACGGCCAACCGAGGCACAATCCAGAGCCAATAGCTTTGAGCCATGAAAAATTAAAAAAATAAAGTAAAATAAAATAAAAATAAAAATGATCGCTCTTTTTTTTTTTTTTTTTTTCGTTTTCAACGCTCAGACAGAAAATAAAATAAAGAAGAAAATAAAATAAAATAAAATAAATAAAAGATAAAAATTAATAAATAAAATAAAATAAATAAATTTTAAAAATATATATATATATATAATAAAAAGAAAATAGGGGGGGGGGGCTGTCAGAACGGGGGGCGGGGGGGTGGTCGGTGGGGTGGGGGGGGGGGGGGGGGGGGGGGGCTGTCAGAACGGGGGCGGGGGGGGGGGGGGGGGGGGGGGGGGGGGGGGGGGGGGGGGGGGGGGGGGGGGGGGGGGGGGGGGGGGGGGGGGGGGGGGGGGGGGGGGGGGGGGGGGGGGGGGGGGGGCTGTCAGAATGGGGGGGGGGGGGGGGGGGGGCTGTCAGAACGGGGGGCGGGGGGGGGGGGGGCTGTCAGAACGGGGGGCGGGGGGGGGGGGGGGGGGAGGGAGGGGGGGGGGGGGAGGGGGGGCTGTCAGAACGGGGGGCGGGGGGGGGGGCTGTCAGAACGGGGGGGGGGGGGGGGGGCGGGGGGGCGGGCGGGGGGGCGGGCGGGGGGGCGGGCGGGCGGGGGGGCGGGGCGGGCGGGCGGGTGGGGGGGGCGGGCGGGGGGGGGGGGGGGGGGGAGAGGGGGGGGGGGGAGGGGGGGGGGGGGAGGGGGGGGGGGGAGGGGGGGGGGGAGGGGGGGGGGAGGGGGGGGGGGGGAGGGGGGGGGGAGGGGGGGGGGGGGGGGGGGGAAGGGGGGGGGGGGGAGGAGGGGGGGGGAGGGAGGGGGGGGGGGGGGGGGGGGGGGGAAGGGGGGGGGGGAAGGGGGGGGGGGGAGGAGGGGGGGGAGGGAGGGGGGGGGGGGGAGGGGGGGGGGGGGGGGGAAGGGGGGGGGGGTTGGGGGGATTTTTTTTTTTTTTTTTTTTTTTTTTCTTTGGGAACCCGCAAATTCCCTAGGGGGTTTTTTTTTTTTTTTGTTTTGTTTTTTTTTTTTAATTTATTTATTTTTTAAATAGCCCAATTTAGAGAAAAATCAAGGAAAAATCTGAAAAAAATGCCAAAAATTGGCCAAAAAATTCTAAAAAAATTCTGAAAAAATTCTGATGAAATTTTCTACATGTTGAGCCTAAAATCCTTCATCAAACCACAGAGACCCTCCATTTATTCCTCAAATTGGGCAATAAAAAGTCACATGAAAAAAGCGACAATACTAGAAAAAGTCCAAAAAAATGCCTGAAAAAATCTGAAAAAATTTCTAAAAAATTCCAAAATTTGTGCCTTTGCAAAGTGGATGAAATGACTGCTAAATTTGCTAAAACCTCAAGAAACAAGCATGAAATGGATAAGAAAACTACTAAAACTTAAGTAAAAATGACGAGAGAAGACTATGTACAACCTGGACAATTTTTGCAGTGTCCAGGTGATCCTTAAAACTTCAGTTGGCTTGATAATAGGCCTTGAGCCTTGTATTGTTGACTGAGAGAGACTCCTCCATAATCTGCATTTGTACTGCACTTCGTTGCTTTAGTCTTCTCCTGGGGCACCCTGGCCATCTGAGAGGGGTACCCTAAATCCTTCATTAGAATGTTATCTCCTCCAGCAACTTTATGATATGATTTGCAAAATTTTAATTTTACTATTCCGGCTTCTTCACCCAGTGGAACCCTATGTTCCCAAATACTTGCAGTAGCAACTTCCACATTCTTGTAAAGCCGTGCACTTGCTACCATAAGAATTGAAATAACAGATGATAGCCATACCAGAATCCATAAAAAAGTGGCCATTGATATATGAATTTGAGTAGCTTTATCACTGCTGCATGTAAGGACTTTGCTTTTCTTCTCTTTGCTATGGCCTTTGACTGCTACTGGTTCAACTTGAGTGATTTCCTCTTTTTCTTCATATGCTTCTTCTATACTTGAGTTTGGAAAAATTCCATAGCAGGAGGATGGGTCTTCTGCATGGAGCCAAGCCAACATGTTTTCATCTTCATATAAATCTGCTCTTTCAAATAGGTCTGCTTCTGGGTTGTCCACCACTTCTTCTTCCATACAAATACCGATTGTCTGCATCATGCTAGTATTTTTCTGATTATCTGGGCCTTCTTCTAAAATTATCTGCTGCAACTCTTTTCCCTCTTGCTTTACCCACATTGTGTCCTTGCCCCAATCATGCAGCACATTGGCATGCCTTAACCAAGGTCTCCCAATTAACAGTGGGAAGCTTCCTTCTACCTGTGGCAGCCTTAAAACAACAAAGTCCAAGTTAAAGATAGTACCTTGTATCCTGACTGGGACTCCAGGAACCACTCCCATAGGCCTTACTATGCTTTGGTCTGCCATTGTTACAGTGAAGTTGGCAGGTTGTGAAGGGTATAGTCCAATCTTTTCCATGGTATATTCAGGCATCAAGTTAATGCCAGAACCACCATCCACAATAACTCCTTGAAACTCTTGACCTTTAATAGAAATGGTTAGCCGAGGGCTCTTGTAATCTGTGAGGGGTGCTTCCCCTACATATTTATCTTTATGCATAACAGCAGCTTTTGCCACTAAGCTTGTTGTGGACATTTCATCAATTATCTGCAAGAGTTCTGACCTGAACTTCCCATCCATCCTTATTAAATCAAAAATACTAACCTCCTTTTTCATGGACTTGAGCAGTCTGGAGGCTTCTGATTCCTTAAGAGCTTGGGCTCCATTTGACTTATCCAACTCCTCATGAGCCCTGCTGAATGCATGTCCAATGGCATCACTGGTACCTGTGCAATTTTCCTTTTGCCTTGTGTCTGCACTTGTGGTGGCTTGGTCTTCAGACACACCTTTGTCTCTGTTTAATCCATTAATCAATGATTCTTGACCCATGTCCACTGGAGCCTTCCCCTTGCTTCTTGTCTGCACAGTAAAAGAGTCAATTTCCTCTAACTGCACCACCCTGGTAGATGGTGATGGCACCTTAACTTGATTTGCCATTTCTTCTTCCTGCACGGAAATCATTTGAATGTGGGGCCCAGATGAAGAGGCTTGATTCTTAGGACAACAAATTGTGTAGTGGTCTCTGGCCTCTGGGCAGTTTCTGCAAGGGGGGGCATTTTCTGGTAGGGTGCACCTACTTTGATAGTGCCCACATTCCCCACATCTGAAACAAATAATTGGCCTTCTAGGCCCATTTCCAAAATTATCCCTCTGTCTAGGGTTATAAGTGTTACCTTGATTGGGTGCAGCTGCCATCACATTTGCTGGTGGCAGGGGTCCTCCTTGTGTCCAGTATGTCGTTGCAGGCATTCCCCTTGATTGGCATTCATGGGCCTCATGGCCAACCTTCCTGCATAATTGGCAAGTTACACTTAACAGAGGACACTCACTTACTATATGCCCTTGTTTGCTGCACATGGAACACCAAAGACCACTCTTGATGCCCCCTCCTTTGAGCTCCTGCAACTCCTGTCGCAGCTGAGCTAATTCCTCTGCTTGGGCCTCCTCTTCCTTTTGAAGCTTGAGTGCTTCAATCTCCCTTCTCAATTGAGCCACAGCAGTCTCCTCCTCTTTGTAGGGCTTATTTCTCTTTAAGCCCTCCAACTCCCTCCTCAGCTGGGTCACTGGATCCTCCATCTCTGTACCATATGTTGGTGGTGAAGAAGTTGTCCCATATTGGTGCCTTATTTGCTCCAGTCTTGTAGCCGTGGTGATGAACTCCTCTATGGAGGCTGTAGGTAGCACTAACTCTTTTATTTTGCATTGGGTGACCACAGGTAAGGGTTTGGCTAACCACTTCTTGACAAAGAAGTCGTGTGGTGGATCCGGTAGTTTAGCCATTAATGCTTTGGCCCTGGTCACGAATTCGGGGAACTTCTCTCCTGGACCCAACTTTAAGTTTTCCAATTCTTCTATAATGATCTCAGCCGTGTTGCCATGCTGAAATTGATTCTTAAAGGCCTCTTTCATCAAATCCCAAGAGGTAAAGTGATTTTCAGCAAACTGGCTAAACCACTTGTCTGCCAGTCCTTCCAATGTGGCGGGGAAGAGTATCAAGAAAGCATCTTCCCTACCCATTAGCCCCCTAGTCTTACATAATGCAAGAAATCGTCGAATGTGCTCATCTGGGTCCTCCTGGGCTAAACCCCTGAAGGAGGGAAATTTTATGTTTAATCTGGAGAGCAAGATTTCTAGGTCCACCTGTCCTGCCATGCTTCCTACCGATGAAGTCGATGAAAGTGGACTCGATGATCTTCTGTTCGTCTTTCTTCTTGTCTGCTTGCACTTGATTCTCAAGGTTTGTGACCGGGTCGCGGTCATGAGCTATTCATAGTCCACTTAAAATGAGACACTTGATAAAAGTATGTACCTTTTGGCCTACTGGAGTAATGTTGTCGACACTGGAATATTGTCCTCCAATGGCAATATATAGTCTCCTATGCTCAAATCTCCTTGGAGGTCCCACCGTGCGTGCCAAATTTGTTGGGGGATTCTTTGACAAGAAGGAGTTTGAGGGTTTGTAGGAGAAAATGAAAAGACCAAAAGAGAAAATACACCTTGGAAGTAAGAAAAGTACAATGTTTGAAATACAAGATACACCAATACCTCTGTGCACAATCCCACAGAGTGCCCAATTACAAAATATCCAATATCCCAATGTCCTCTTGCTGCCGACCTCCTCTGCAACAGACCTCCACCTGCTTCAAGCTTCTCCTTGTGCACACCTTGCACCAAGCTTCCACAAAGGGGGAGGAGTGAATACCTGCTGTCGGCAAGCGTACACTGCCAAAGGACCTTGAGATACTTGGGGGAACTATAGCTTAGCACTTCTCTGCACCAAAATCCTTGGTCACTCTCTATGCACCTTGCACTTCCACTTCTGTGCGACGTACTCTGGTGTCTCTTGCACTTCTCTCTCTTGCTCGCCTTAGCCTATGCTCTCTTGCTTACTCTAACCTTGGTCCAAGAATGGCTCTTGCCTTGATTTGAGTGTGTCGATCACGTACGCTCCTAACTGCAAGTGAATCTTGGTGCTCACTTTGATGTCCCAAGATTGCTCTCACAAGTGGCAGCCAACTACTCCCTGTTTTGTCTTGTAGTGACTTTAGTCTAAAACCAAAAATTTTAATGGGGGGCCATACTTTCACCTGTGCGTACACTTTGCCGCTTCACATGCCTTCACATTTCCTTTTAATTCTTCACTTTTGCACATAAGGGGGTTCACCTGAACCTTCCAAAACACTTTAAAACACACTTTGAACCTTAGGGAAATTAGAGAAAGTACCTCTGCAACCTGCAACCTATTTTCTCCAATTTACCCTTTGTGGACAATTCATTGTGCACTACCTGTGCACTTTGACACCTTCACTTATGCACTTTGACTTTGCACCTGTTGAGTTTGACCTTGACCTTGTTGACTTTGACCTGTTGACTTTGACTGCAGTTGACTTTGACCAACATGACATTTATGGGCTCAACACTGATAATCCAGTTTTCCCTCAAATATGAGCTAAGGGGTCTCCTATGAGTCTAATGGTCCAAAAATTTTCTAAAAATACCCTCAAATTTGGTCAAAAATTGAAGTCCAAAATTTGCGATGGGGGTGGGCAATCGCGATGGTCTGGGACCGTCGCGATGGTCCGAAAAAGCGAACCGTCGCGATGGCGTGGGATTTGGACAATCGCGATGGCCCGAAAAGGGGAACAATCGCGATGGCGCGGGTCAACGGTCAAAGTTGGACAATCGCGATGGCGCGAAAATGTGAACCGTCGCGATGGCCCGAAGTGAACGATCGCGATGGCGTGAGGTCGAACCGTCACGATGGCCCGGAATGAACGATCGCGATGGCGTGGGAATGGACCATCGCGATGGTCCGAAAAATGAACCGTCGCGATGGCGTGGGAATGGACCGTCGCGATGGTCCGAAAAATGAACCGTCGCGATGGCGTGGGAATGGACCGTCGCGATGGTCCGAAAAATGAACCGTCGCGATGGCGTGATCAGGCGGACAATCGCGATGGCACGGTCAACGGTCAACAGTGGACAATCGCGATGGTCCGAAGTGAACCGTCGCGATGGTCCGCGATGCGATGGCTTGAGCCAATCGCGATGGTCCGATTTTGGGCTGTCGCAATGGTCCAAAAAATGAACCGTCGCGATGGTCTATCGTGACACGTGGCACTGTCGTGGCGATGGCATAAGCCAATCGCGATGGTCCGGGGTCAGCTGAACCGTCGCGATGGTCCAAGTGGACCGTCGCGATGGCTCAAGTGAACCGTCGCGATGGTCCGAAAAAGCGAACCGTCGCGATGGTCCGGCCGAGCCGTCGCGATGGCGTGAGCCTATCGCGATGGTGCGACACAATCGCGATGGTCTGAGCCAATCGCGATGGTCCACCAAACAACGAAATTTTGAAATGCAACTATGGTTCCGTGTATGCGCAGGGATCGCCTACCTCGTGGTGTGGTCGCCTACCTCAAAATCCGAAAGTTGCAGACCATCGCGATGGTCCGCCACACTCGGAAATTTCTGACAGAAAGTACATGTTTTACCTTTTGGAAGCTTTCCTGATGCTCTGAAGCTCTGTACCTGCAAGAAAACTCAAGAAAACGCAAGCGCACACAAGCACAAAAATTCTCTCTCGCTCTCTCGCATGCACAAATGAGGGGAAATGAGGTGGATGGGTGGATATGGTGAATTTTCTGATTTTTTTGGAAATGGAGATGATGATGCGATGATGAAGATGGAGTGTGGGGAAGGTGAAAAACACTAAAAACTAAGTAAAAACAACAACAAAAACTGAAATTTTTACCTTCCAACGCCACTTCTTGCTATACTCTTACCATCACACATTCGTCCTAGACTCGATCCCCGGCAACGGCGCCAAATTTGGTGTTGCTCTAGCACAATGGTGAGAACCACGTTAAGAAGCTTCACCTCCTTAATGTCAATCCGAGGGAGAGGTAGGAGTGATATGAAGATCGTGAACGTGAGATGATGTGAGAGTGAAGGTGAGAAGCACAAAGATGCACACACACATACACACACACAATGAAGAGACAAGCAAGACACAATGGAAGGTAGGAAATTAGCTCTATTACTCAAGAACACTCTTACAAGCTCAAAATAACTCTAATCTCAAACAAGCTAACCTCAAAAATGAGCTCTCTAGCTCTTTTTATAGTTTCTAGACTAGTTTTGACCGGTTTCACATCTAGTGACCGGCCTAGTTAAAAAATAGGTCCTAGAGGCTATTTGGAAGGGTAAACGGTATCTAAAAATAACGAAAATTGGTACGTGCGTTCTACCTAAGCTCCTCAAGCTCGAGGACTCCTCGGCTTGCACAAAATGGAGCTATGGATTACAAAATGGGGTTTTCTATGATACATATGTTACAATTAGTGATAATAATCACTGTTGAATGTTTGAAGAATTAATAAGAAACATATTTGTTTGGAAAATTGATCCGACTGGCTCCCTGCTTCGTCTTCACATGCTTCCGTGGCGTCTGTGCCTCTGGCTGCTTCCAACAACCTTCACACATATCTCCTATCTTATCCAAGGGTATCTCTGGCATTGTCCTATGTGATCCTACCTGGGAACGAGGTTTTGATATCTCTGGTACTTTTTTGGCTACATGTTTCCATAATTCAGGTCTAACCTTGAGTAGCTCTTCTAACTTGAGATTGCACTGCACTTTAGTGTTTTTCACTACCTCTGTGTTCCTAGGTAAGACTGAGTGCTCATTTCGTACCATGACCATGGGTGCTCTCATACAAGTAGACTTAGCTTCCCATGGGCCTGTGAAGTGGGGTAATTCTTGTAGAGAGTTAGACTCAAAGTCTAGTCTTTCTTGAGAGTGGGTGCTCTCCTACTCCTCATAAATGGATGGGATGTCTTGTGGGAATTGGTCATGTGCATCATCCACAAGTTCAATGGGAGGAGGGACTTCACTTTCTTTTGCCCATTTGTCTTCTTGAATCTCGCGTAGGAATTCTGGTGTGAACCGATTCATAGAAGATGATGTGTCTGGCTCCTTAGAGTTAGGCACATAGGCTTCAGGCACATAGGCTCCTGAGCAAGAATGCTTAATCTTTCACTTGCCTTGTCATGGTGTTGAGGGGCGGGTTCCTTTTGTGATTGTGCAATTAGATTCTCTATTCTTTCTAGGGAGGGGGGGTTGTCTGGTTCAATGGAATTGGGCACATAAGCTTTCGGTGGGGGATGGGTCATGTTTTTGCTTGCTTTATCTCTTTCTTGATTTTTTTCTTTGATTTTTTTCTTCCTTGGCAGATCTTGCAATTATGCCCTCTAACTTCTCTAGAAGTCCATCCAAGTGTAATTGCGTCTTGGCTGAGCCTGAGTAATTGAAAAGGTGACTGGCTTCAAACATAGTCTGAGCCAATGCGACCATTTTCGTGCAAAGCTTGGTTCTTTCTATCTCTAGGTCAGCACTAGGGTAACACTTTTCATGATCAGTTACGTTTGGCCCTTCTTGGATTCTGGCCTGATATGCTCTAAGCATCATGTTTAGGTCCTCGGGAGTGGGATCGGCTAGGACGGATCCTACTCTGGGTGGTGGGTGGGTTAAGGGTGGTGTATTGAAAGGTTGGGGAATGGAAGAAGGTGGATTGGCGGGTAAAGGGAGAGGTGGTGGAGGGGTGGTGTGAGAGTGGTTTTGAGATGCGAGTTCACTTATCTTTGCTTTGGTTTCTCTCAAGCTTTCTTCAAGTTCGCTCATCTTTTTCGCCCATTGCCTTTTCATTCTTTCACGACTATCCTTCTAGGCTCTAGTCCTCTTTTTGGTTATGCTCTCTGTTTCACTCACCTCGGGGCTCTTTTCTTGACCAACACCTTGGTTTTGTTGTAGTGCTTGGGCTCTTGTGATCACTTGCACAGGTGCAGTGGAAGTCACACTCCCTGTGGAGTCTACAACTAACCCAACAACATTGATAGGAGTGATTTTAGGCATGTTATTAGGGTTCTTTGGGCAATCTCGTAGGAGATGCTCTTTTCCGCAGTCTTGACAGCAACCCTGAATGGTTACTGGTTGAGGTTGTGTATGGGCAGGCAGTGGACAATCACGTATAAGGTGATCTCCCTGACATCTGAAGCATGGTCCTCTAGGGAATGGGGGTCGTACCTGCCTAGGTTGAGGTCTAGAGGGGTTTGTGTACAAGACATTAGCATACTCAGGCTCCCAACTATTTTCACTTGGGTCCTCATAATAGTATGACTCGTTATGCTCGGGTGACTACATGTAGTAAGCCTGTGGGCTATCAATATGTGTGGAGTCAAAACTATGGTCACTTGGATCACTCTCTGATAGCAATGGGGTGACTGGGACTATGGCTCTGTTCGGATTTTCTTCAGCAGATGCATATTTCACTGGGATCACATTGGTTGGAGCAGGGGGTTGCTGTACTAGGACTGGTTGAGGTCTCTGCTGCCCTTGATAAGGTGGCTGATAAGTTTGCTGTGGTCTGTTGTATTGTTGTGGTGGGTACTGATTCTGGTATCTACCCTGTTGTGGATATGGCTGAGGGTAATTTTGCCTAAAAGTTTGTTTGTTATATGGGCAGTCTTGTGCAGTGTGGTTGGTGTACCTGCGCTCTATGGTGCAGTACTGGCTACTAGGATTCGCCTGGGGTTGGGCCATAATGGGACATACATTTGCCATATGGTCACCGACACAAGTGTAACACCGCTTAACTGGGGGAAATCTCGGAATTTGTTTGCTAGAGACACCTAGTTTTTTAGCTACCTTCTCTGCAAGTTCCTCAATGGATGTGGATTGACCAGATGTGAGGCTACTAGAGCTATCAGAATCCTTATAGATTTTTGATAGTTCTAATTCCTCACCTAGATTGTCCTCAATGTCTATGCACATGCGCACGCACTCTTCTATCGTTCTGGGGTCCTTCAGATACACATTAGTCCGAGGTTGGGGAAAAACAAATTCACCCTTCCATGTATAGGCATGTCTGCCATGCTCGGTGACCACGAAGATCTTCTCTGATGTATTGTCTAAGTAGGTTACTTTGCCTGGGTGTAGCTCAAGCGTAAGCACCACCTCCTTTACTTGTCAATCCGCGGAGACGTGAGGACCGGTATGAAGACCACGAGCAAGTGAAGGCACAAGTGCGTGAGTGAAAGCACACAAACATGCACACACATACACACACACGCGCACAAAGTAAGATCAAAGAGAGGAACAATGGAAAGCTTAGATTGCAAAAGAGTTCTCTTACAAAAGTTCTATTCTCTAACAAGCTAACCTCAAAAATGAGCTCTCTTGCTCTTTTTATAGTTTTTTGACTAGTTTTGGCCCTGTCCAGACCTAGTGTCCGGCCTAGTTAAAAATTAGGTTCCAGGGCTTATTTGAGGGCTCAAACGAAGTCTAAAAATTATGAAAATTGGTATGATGGTACTTCTAATACTCCTCAAGCTCGAGGGCTCCTCGGCTTGAACAAAATGGAGTTACTAAAAATAGATAATGGTATTTACAATGGTTTCTAGTGATGAAAATCACTATTTTTGTAGGGGATTCTTCTAAAAATTTGACATACACTTCTTGGAGCTCCCTACTTGCTCCCTTTCCTCGTGTGTCCACCTTTTGATGTGCTTTCATGCTTTGTCCTTGACTTTGAGCTTCAACACTCCCCCCCCTCTCGAGTCTGTCGTCCCTGACAGACCCTTGTTGGAAAGGCTGTTCTGTGTAGTGCTTTGAGAGGTGGTGTTCATCCGTTGTATGAGATGGTTCCTTGGATTCCGACAAGAATGTGTCGTTGTGAGCTTTCAAAACTGCAAGTTGCTCAGAAGAGGTTGTCAAGAGTGATTTGGAGCAACTACTGGCTTCAATTTGCTTCCGAGATATGGATGTTGTTCCCATGATGTCCGCTAGCTCTTTTAAAGGATGAGGTTGAGAGCATTCATGCCAACTACTCATAACCCATAAGGAATGATGGGTAAGTGTGTTCGTGCCTGGGTTGAAAAAAGTATGTGCCTTGTGCACGGCCTTGTAATGTAGCCCTACGCATGCTTACTTGGAAAATGCATTGGAAGAATTATGGTGCAAAAATTGCGGGTCTTGAGCTAAGTGCTCAAGGGTATGCTGACGAAGAGGTTTCCTAAACTATCATGGTTATGGTGTTTCCAGAGTAAAGATACTTACCATGGCGAAGGTTGATGGATGTTTGCCTCTTCGTGTTGTACACTCGGCCTTTGGGATGGAACCTTGTTGATGAATGTCCATGTTGAATGTCCGTGTTGATTGTTCACAGATGAGATCTTTTGAGTGGTGGGTCCCCTCTCCTCTTTTCAAAGCAACATTTGTCACGAACAATGTGCATTTCTGAGCTTGGGCTCATGCACGTTCACTTCCCTATATTGACACTCAGAGGAATATTGGACACGTGCCGATTTCTAAGAGATTACCATGCTGATTGACATAGACCATTCACCAGTGCTACTGTTCCATATTGGTTCAGGAAATACTGAGCATTGAATTGCTTTATATTCCTTGGCAAGCAACATCGGGTGACTACACCAAGCTGAGTTTCACATATTCTCTTTAGCTCACCATATGCAGGAATCTTCTCCTCCAGAACAACCTTGTGCAGATATCTCCTTGGATGCTCTAGTACATGAAGTAGTTAAGCATCCCTCAAGTTGCGGACCTTCAAGCTCTTCATTCCTACCATGGTAAGAGCAAATCATAGTTGTAGATGCCATGTTCATGCCAAATGCTTGTCATCTACCAGATAAGGCAGCAATAATCTCACTGCTGGCCTAGACACACTGGGAACAAGCTCTCTCCCACTTCTTTTTTTTTTTTTTTTTTTTTTTTTTTAAAGAAAAAGGATATCACAAAACAAGAACACAAAAGTTAGTATCAATAGAAATGTTCGACATATGTCACTGTGCTCTTGTGCATGGGATTCTCAAGTGTGTCTATGCACGGCCGTGTAATGTGGCCCTATATTAATGCATACTTTGGAAATGCATGACCTAAATGGTGCAAAAGACAGGGTTGTGCAAGGAGCACATGGTTGTTGCTCGTTCGAGGCTTTCGATGTTATTCGTGGAGGTTGATGCCGGCCTTGGTGGAGGTATCCATTGAGTCTCGAACTGATGTAATCCTCCTTATTGGAGTCCATTTTAGAACAGTATTTGGCACTGTAGAGATCACTTCAGGCGCCTTCCTCTTCGGATGCGTTCTGAACTGTGGTATCCAGTGTGGTTGGCGCTTTGGTTCGATGGAGACTGCTTGTACTTTTGGCTTCCAAACCCATATCCTTTTTGTACGTCTTCCTACTATTCTTGAAGAGCTGATTTGATCTTCTTTCGGTCTCTGTACGTGGTTCTTACCCTCTTCTCTTTTTGGCTTCTTGGTTGAGACCTTTCGCATGCGGGAGAACATAGGTTGTTGTGGATGTAAGAGCTTCTTAGGTACCCACATTTGTAATTGCCCTTGTTGAGCTGCAGCTAACTTCTTAGGCACCCAAACTTGTTGGATACCTTGTGATTGAGCTTGTCCGAGCTGCTTTCTTCGTCTTCTGACTTGGTTGGCTTGCCTGGATGGGATTTGTGGGGGCAAGGCTGGTGGTTGCTCTCCTTTGCGTACCCAGATCTGCTTCATGCCCGGAACCGCTTTTTTATTGAATAGTGTCTTTCTATTTGATGTAGCAGTTGTCGTGAACGGTTGTGTTTGCTTGTGTGGTGGGTTCATTACTGAGGCTACTTGATTCTTTGGAGAAGAAGAAAGATCCACCCGCCTTCGAACCTGGTCTTCCACGATTGACTCCTTCTGTATCATAGAGCTTTTGACACATGCAACATCTTCTTTCATATGATTAGTCTTGGAAGAACTAAGAGAGTGTGTGGTGCCATGATTTAGGAGCATGCAGTTCTCTAATTCTATTGTAATGCATTGTTCATGTACCCAAACTTGAAGAATTTGACTTCTTAGGTTTAAGTTAACTACATGGTCATAGATCCAATCTTGACCCAGGACAAGTGGTTCTGTAAGGTTCTCATCTTGACATACTAACGCTTTGACTTTCATTGGAACATCTTGAAGGTAGATGGGAAGTTCCACCTCGCCCAAACAAGGGGTTCCCACACCTCCCAAACCTATGAGATAAGCTTCTATGGGATTGATGTTCAACCCCAAGTCTTGGCAGTAGGAAAGTCTAACTGCACTACTTGCTGCACCTGAGTCAATCAATGCTTTCACCGTCCTTGCACCCTTCCCTTGTCCTATCTCTATGGTCACAAAGGGTCTTCGGTCAATGACCTGAGAAGTCGCTATGTCTGACTTTTGACACATATCCATGTGATATTTTGGGGCTTTTGAGTTGACTTCTAGGCCTAATCGCCTTAACTTATTTCGCCTAATACGCTCTCTGGCCTCTACCTGTGCTTCTTCTCTCACTCTTAACTCTTCTTCTTTTCGCTTCTTCGCAGTGTTGAGTCTCATTAGCATATCCTCAGTAAGAGGTTCTTGATATAGCTTGACTCTACAGCCACTAATATAGTTTGGCAAGATATCTCCTTCTAGAGTGGCCAACTGAACTGCACCACTAGTGGAAATTCTATTAATGATCATGGGTCCATATCCTCTTTTTTCCAACTTACGGGCATGTTGTTTTAGTGTGTATACCAACACTAGATCTCCCTCTTTCAATCCCTTATCCTTGATGTGTGCATCAAAGTATGCCTTTTGCCTCTTCTTTGCAGCGTAGATGCCTGCTGCCGCTCGTAGCCTCGTTTCACCCAAGCGTTCGAGATCAAAGATCCTAGAGGACAATTCATGCCCATTCCACTCATACTCTTGTGCTACTTTTAAGGCAGGGATTAAGAAATCTAATGGTAGCACAGCATTCTGTCCGAAGACCATCTGAAATGGGGTGGCGTTGAGTACCGTTTTGTAGGCAACTCGATAAGCCCAAACAGCATGATGAAGTTGTTTGTCCCAATCAGAGCGTTTATTATTCACCAGTTTTGTCAATACGTTACAGAGGATCTTATTGGTACTCTCGGCTTGTCCGTTGGCTTGTGGATGATAGGGGGCGGATTTCTTATGTATCACCAAGAATTCTTGGAGAAGATTTTCAATGACTTCATTCAAGAAGTGTGTGCCTCTATCGCTCACCAACTCTATTGGTAGTCCATATCTCGTGAACACATTCTCGAATAAGAACTTAGCCGTAGTCTGAGCATCATTCTTTGTTGTGGCTTTGACTTCTACCCACTTTGTAAGGTAATCTGTGGCTACAATGATGTACTCTGCATGGGAGTTTCTAGCTGGGGGGTTAATAGGACCTATGAAGTCTATCCCCCACTTCGAAAATGCACGTCCTCCCATCATTGGCCTCAAGGGCATCTCGTCTTTTCTGACTGGATATTGTGCACGTTGGCATGTGTCACATTTCTTCACATAGGTATGTGCATCCATATGAAAAGTGGGCCACCAAAGTCCTGAGAATAGAATGGTCTTGATCACTCGGTCAGGACCAAAATGTCCACCTGCAACACCGCTGTGTGCAGTTTCTAAGACTTTCAAATAATCTGATTCGTGAACGCACAGTCTTAAGTAACCATCTTTGCCTCTTTGGTATAGGTTGTCTCCTACTAGGGCATAGCCTTGAGCCTCTTGCTCCATGCTTCTTCTTCTTGCTAGACTAGCCTCTCTGGGTAATCTTCCCGATCTCATAAACTCTACCAATGGAGCACTCCAATCTGGAATTAATGACACTTGATAAAGGGTCGCATGCTCCACTGGGGGTCTCTCTCTGCACCTTGGACAATTCTTAATCCACTCATGTATTTCTTTGTCCATGCTAGGCCAATACACTCCTAAACGCTTTAGATTCTGCAATGTTCGTTGTTTAGAATAGTGATTTCCTAGCAATCCTTCATGAGCTTGCTGCAACCAACTATTATGTTCATCATCCTCGACACAACAAGCTAATACACCCTCCGTATCTTGTTTGTACATGCTTCCTGCTAATATGTGATATTTTTGTGATTTTACAATTTCTTCTTGTGATGTTTTCACATTCTTATTTGCAGGGCCAAAGGTTAGGACTGGTACCAACTTATTTGCCCATTTAGGAACAACTTCTAAATTGAACAGATAAGCATCGGGTAATTCGTAAGACACTCCTTGCGGTGACTCTCCTGAAGTGATGCGAGAAAGGTGATCTGCCCGAAGGTGGGTTCTACCTTTCATGACAACAACTTCAAAGTCATATTCCATTAGTAAGAGGAACCATCTTACTAAGCGTCCAGTATTGCAAGGTTTATTGACCAAATATAACAAAGCTTGATGATCAGTGAAAAACTTGAACTTGTTGGCCAATAAATAGTGTCTAAACTTCTTCACAGCATATACCATGCCTAAGCCCTCTCGCTCAGTTGTGGAATAGTTCCGTTCAGCTGCAGTGAGCTGTCTACTAGCATATGCTATGGGCAAATCTAAGTTTCCTTCACTTGTGGGTTGTGCTAGCACACATCCTATGGCATGATTGGATGCATCCACATGGACATGGAATGGTTTATTCCAATCAGGAGTGGTGAGTATTGGTGCCGTGCACAAATGTTTCTTCAGTTCGTTGAAAGAATTCTCGCATTCATCGTTCCACTCAAAACTAGACAACAAGGCATAAAGGGGTCTAGCTATGATCGCGTTGTCGCGGAGTTTGCTGTAGGAAGGAGGGTGCTTGCGTGCTTAGGGGTGCACACAGGGTGCCAAGAAAATCCCCTTCGACTTGACTATAAGGAAAACTTCTTCAATATAAATCGGCTCAATTTATATAAGTAAATTCAAAACCAATCCTCATATTCAAAATTTCATATTTGAATGAACTTTCACTTATTTACAAACTTACACTCAATTTAAACTTTGCATTCCTTGGTTGATCTCATTAAAAAGTATGTCCAATAGCAAGGCCCTTGAACATAAAATGCCTTCTGGTTACTTTATAAACTAACCTGGAATCGATTAGATGTTATTCATCAAGCTACCTTCTCTATTCTCTGTATTAATGCGAGTTTTCCATGATAAGGCTAAAGGCTTAAATAAAGCTTTTATATGTGTTTATTGTCTTGTAGCGACCCTTGTACATAATGTTGATTGCCTAAAGACCTCGAGAGATGAAACCTTATGGTTTCTCGCAGCAGATTATTACATAAAAGACTTTCGAAGTTAAGTCTTGGCATTCACGATCTCCAAAACATCTTTGGAAAGGAAAGGCGTCATTAATTCAGCATCACAGCGCTAAACATTGTGGAAGAAAACTAGACGACTTGAAGATAAGAGATGAGAAGATAATGGATAGCAGATATGTGATATGACAGGTCCTTAGCAATATAAAAAAGAAACGTTCTCAGATCCAAATTAATAGGCTGGTGCCATTATATGCTGATGACAAATACACAGTTCTTTAGATATGGAGAATGTTCAATTCAAATGAAGCACATCATGCATAAAGTGAATGCTCTGATTCATCATGCTAAGCTCATTTTCGATTTACCCATACACAAAAAAAACGATCAGGAAAAGTTGCATAAACGATGGATCGAAGAAACTGTTAATAAAAATGGAGCTATTAGACAAGGTGACACGGAGTGTCAAAAGCGATGGTCAAAGCAGAACATACATGTACAAACAGAGCATCGCAAGTGCAATAAATCACCATATATAAAAAAAGTATCAGCAAATTGTTGATCAATCACTCAATTTGCTCAGTCACTCCTCAATGAACCATTATCTGACGTATCATATCAACAGCTTAGACGCTGGTTAGCCAAATTCCTCTGCCTCCCTATCTATGTGAATTTCCAATTTCTCTCAAAATACTCGAGCGCTCGTCATTTGGAGACATTGTTAGCATCCTCTCCTATTGACTTTAATGTTGTAGTCATGAAACGCCTGGAAAATGGCCTTTAAACTTTGCGCTAAACAAGCCTTTTCTCCTGCTCGTCTGATTAGCTCTGATCGATTATGCTCTTTAAACCGATTCGGGAATCCCTTCTTTTCTCGTATCACATCAATTATTAATAGAATATATGTAAACCATACACAAATTACAATTTTACTATAAGAAATCAACCGTATAATTGTTCAAACTAGCTGCTGTAGAAATCTCGTGAAAGTCAAATCGCAGCAGAATGAAAGGTGTATGAAAACTCTTCACCATAGCAGATTAAAAAAATGTGTAAAACCCAGAGAATGAGTCGATTGCAAAACATGTCATATCGTTTTGTCATCTAATACAAGTTTCGAAAATAGAATCGTTCATCGGAGAAAAACATTTTTATTCAAAAATTAATACAAAGAAATTTACATACATAGTTAATGAGTATTTGAACGCGAATTCCAAAGTTCCAAGAAAAGCACAGTTTCGTTATCCTCAAATTGTTCATTGAAAGAATGAAGTTGAGCGTATAGGTAAGCCGGAAGCTAAAAGAATCATTCATAGTAGTTTTCTCAAACAGATTCATAGGTAAACCTGTTTATAATCGATTCTTCATTATTCATAACTACTGGATTATATAGTCTCTCTGCTTCTAATCCGATTTACAGAGGTCGAAGTAGTCATAAAATTTTATACGTTTCAAGTATCAAGTTGCAAGCAAGAGTTGCATATCTCATGCCAAAGTAACAGTAAAACTTTTGATAAATTCGAATGGGCATAAACACAAAAGGTTTAAAGATTTGCTCGATAGAAACTTTTCCTGTTTGTTTGTAAATAATCGAAGAAGATTCTATATTTTGATAAATCAGCTAAGCTTTTTTTTTTGTGTACTTACTGTGCGCATACATTCCAAGGCATTACGATGCAGATCTCGAAAGTGTACTATGCACGATTGTCAGACAACTATTAGATTCAAATTAGTTTATTGTTATCAAGCTTATCAAAGCGTAGAGATGAACACATACGATCATTCGTCAAAATGTGGTTTGGTTGATGTCGCAGCATCACGAAAGACATCATCAGAACTGCATTACATGAAATGAGTGCAAAAGTTCTCCGGAGCACTCCTCACGTCGTCCTTCAGAAGCTTCCTGTCAATTGCTGAAATCATTCCTCCCCTCAGATGCGCAGGAGCCTCCTCCTATTCTCTCTCCTCTGCATGCGTGAAAAGCCCACACCACTTCCAGAACCCTTTTTCCCGTAAGCGGTTCAGCTTTCCCTCCTTTTTTTTCTTCTTTTGACACACGTCCCAGCCACCGAGAGCCCCTTCACGTGACTTGTATGTACGCATCTATAGCTGCAATATATTCTTTGTTTCCAAATGCATCATCACCTCTAGCTTAAGCTTCAAGTGCCTTTTCCATATTCTCTAGACTAGCCTCCACGGAACAAGACAGGAGAATACATTGGAACCACTATAACTCGTTTTTCTAATTTGTTTTCGTAAAACTCTTTCCCTGCTTCTTATGGTCATATCCATCAAATGCTTTAGTTGAGCTTTCGATTGGTACTTTCAAACTGTTTGTAAGCTCGCGAGCCAAATCTTTACCACATCCACCCCCTCTGAACCTGTGCATCCTCCGGATGCACCACCATCGATCTCGGTATCTGCAAATCATTATGAAAATTCAAGTGCATGGGTTAAAACAAATGTGCCTATGCACGGCCTTGTAATGAGCCCTACATATGCATACTCTAAGTGCATAAAAACAACATGGTGCAAATAGGGGAGGTATTAGGAATTCGGTGTTGAGGATGTACACTCAAATTGAACTCACATTTTCATCATGGATATACAATTCAATACAAGTGCAATCACTCGTGCAACTATGGGTTTTAACGAAAATATCACTCGTGCTCTTTACATTTCATTTATGCATGTTTTAGGTGCATGAAGAGAAACAAAATGGTGTGAAAAATCGAGGGTTTTATGGTATCTAAGCAACGCTCACATCGCTCACAACTCCACTCTCTTACAGATGCAATCACTCTCCCTTACTGAGAATTATCCTCTCTTATCACTCAAAACTTGCTTTATTATTTTTCAATGATATTTACCTATCTAATTGTGCAGATGGACGTGCTTCTACGGAATTTCAAAGATGTGTTTCTATATATTTTTACATGCATATTTGGCATGCAATGCATCTCAAAGATGGTGCAAAGAAAAGATCAGGGTTAAAGCACGATAGCTAATGAAAAAGATTTTCACGGCTTTGTTCTTGAGTCATCATCTCCGTTGGCTTCGCTTGATCATTCCTGCACTCATAGAAACTAAACAAATCATGAGAAACATCACATCAAAATGACATTATATACATATGCAATCCATGAAAGAACTTCAAAAACCATTTGCAATAAAACATAAGCATGTAGCTCAAATGTGGTTGCCTCTATACAATCTCTCAAAACTCTAGATCTTCGATCAACTCCATATCAACACCTGTTCTCAAAACTACATAAGAGAAATTAGTAGCATCACATTCAAGAATCACATATTAAAAAACTTCATTTATTTGAACATTAAAAATATCTATTTGAATTATTTTGACTTCAAACCTACTCATCCAACATGCATTCATTACCATAGGTGTTCCCACTTTAATTTCTTGCATTTTTAGTTTTATTTGGTTTCTTCTATCTATCTTAGGATTAAAGCAAAAAACACAAGTTATATACATTTTTATTTACAAATTTCCTTTTGGTATTATTAATTTTCATTTATTAGGGCTTTTCCCTTCAGACCCATCTCCCTTGATATATGGTCACCAAAGAAACTGTGCTTGAAAAGAAGCCATCTCTGAATTGCATCAATCAAAGTAGCATTCTTAAACAAGTTAGATATGTGGACAAGCCATTTCATTTGCTCGTCCATTCCTTGTAGGCTTGACTGGCATACATAGCTTTTAGAAAATTCAAACATCCATGTTTCAATCGTTTGGGCATAGTCTCCTTTATTCATGATCCTCTCATGTGAGGTTACTCTCGATGAGTCAAACACACACGAATATAGAGTGTTGATTTTTAATATGCTTAAATCATTTTTAAAAATTCCGTGCAAGCATGGATTTTGATTCATTTCATGCTTGGAATCATTTGAGGAAATATCTTCAATTGCATCATTTCGAATTTCAATTGCATCATTTCGAATATGTTCTTCATCTTCATCGAAATAAACGTATTGATTAGATTCATTAAATTCCTCCATCAAATAGAAGTGATCATCATGCTCAGATGATAATACATAATCATTTTTATCTTCCAACCTATCACGATTCCTTTCTACTTGAGTCCCATTAATTATGGTATCTGCTTCTTGTTCTAGTCTTTCCAGGAACTCTTCATCATTGTCTTTGTTATGTTCCCAGAATATTTCTCCCTCAATGTGAATGGAATCCATATCCTCATATTCAAGAAAATCTTGATCTTCAATTTCTTCATCCAAAATGTCATCACAGGATTCTACATCCATCTCCATCAATTCTTGCTCGTTCTCTTCTGAGGATGTACTTAGTCCACCTTCTTCAAGCATTGATTCTTCAATCACTGATTCTTGCTCAAGAATCTCATCATGTATGAGAATCTCAACATACGCATCCAAATCAACTTGAGCTTCATCGTTGCAATCGTTTGGCTCAATAGTTTTACATTGAACATCCTTCGATGCTATACACACATCAGATTTATCATATGTCACAATAAACATTTCATCTGCCACTTTATGCTCAATTTCTTCAACGTGTGGACTCAACTCAACATGATTATTTTTGACATACATATCAGTATTTAGAGAAATGATCAATGGTATTTTCCCATCCTCCTCATGTTCATTCATATTTCTCTCTTCATAGAATGTAGCTTCATTTACATACATATCATTATTTTGAACTCCATCCAACTTATCCTCTTTTTTATGTGTAGGATCTTTGTCCAATGTGACATTACTCAAAAGAATATCAGTATCTTGATCTTGATCTAGACTATCGATAAGATTAGGATCATGCTTATCACCATCGCCATACACATCACTATCTAGAGGACTTATCATTTGTACATCCTCTAGATGAGCATCATACTCATCTTTGTCATCACACATTTCAACCTCTAGAGGACTCATTATTTGCATGTCCTCCTTCATATAAGTAGGTTCATTTTCTTGCATCTCTGTATGCATGTATAATGCGGATTCCTGCATATCCATTTTCTTACCCATCGGATCTTCTATTGACAGGTCCTTAGATTCAACATCATGTTCCATGGGAGTTCCTTCATGTAATTCAGTCATTAGATCAGAAGTTCTATCCGAATCTTGTGTTAGAAAAGGATCATCACCATCAAGTGACATCCAATCATACTCCACATCTTGCCCGATGTCACCATGTAAGGATGCATCTCGAGCTCGATCTTCAGGCATATTTATTAGGTTCTCTATTTGTATCTCATCTTTTATCTCCATTTGGTCACCTATGAGCCTTCTAGATATCTCTATCTCTTTGTTTGTATCTTGATATGTTTCTTGATTTGTTTGGTTATCTTTTATTCGATGTGAGGAATTTATCGGAGTAGAGGAAGCTTCATCTTGATTTCTTGTTGGGTTTTGTTGGTTTTTGTTTTGTTTTATGTTTGTTGTTTGTTTGGTTTGATGTTGGTTTAGTTTGGTTTGATTTTGATTTAGTTTGGTTTGATTTTGATTAGCTTCCACTTGCTCTTTTGATCCTCCCATCTTCGGGCTTTGTCCACTTATGGCACCTAAAGATATAATCATTGTAAAGAAGTCTAGGGGCTCTTGGCACCTTGTAACCTTTGAGGTTACATCAATCGCACTTTTAGAAGTTTCTTCATATTTCCCATCATCACTATGGATATCAAGCCCATGCATATCTATTTCATGCCCAAATGGGGTCTCTACAACCTCATGGACTTGAACATTATTCACGATTGGTAAAATGCTTGGAACATGGTTATAATTTTCATCTGTTTGAAGATCTGTTCTCCAATCATTTAAAAATTTCTCTATTGTTTGTTGTTTCTTTACGTATTTCATCACAGCTTCATGGACGAGCATCCAATCCTCTGTGAGTCCTGAGTCGGAGTCTATATCTTGTAGAAGTGGAATTAACTCCTCTCGGGCATTAACATCGATTGTTCGAAGAAACAACGAAACTCTTTCATGACTCATGCACCTCTTATCGTGCTCAGAAAGATCATCATATTGTCGCTCAAACTCTTCTTTGATCTCTAGAATTGGTTGGTCTTTGGGCATATGAACCCACCTCAAGAAAGATCTACGAGTTACTTTATCAAGATCCTCTAGCATAAACTGCTTGAGGAGTGTCGCTTTGTATTGGGACCATGTCGTTTGATTGATTTGCATTATTTGGTCTCGCACGTCGTAATCCGACACATAGATAAAGTTTTCACATAATTCTTTTTCCGTCATCGGACTCAATCCGACACCTAGATATTTGGCCTCGAGTTCATATTCTTTGCAGAACTTTGAGACATTCTTTCCATTGAAAAAGCCACACCGATTGACTAGACGTTCATGAAGTGATTGGATGGCTTTTTGACGCCTATCCTCTTCTTGAAATCGTAGGAATTGAGCTAGGATCTCTTCCATGTCTAAAGTGCTAGATCGCTCAATTTTTGAATGCTAACTCTATTCTTCAGTAAACTAGTTCGATACTTTATTCACCCCCTCCTTTCACGTCGGGTTCACCAGGTATGTCGCGGAGTTTGCTGTAGAAAGGAGGGTGCTTGCGTGCTTAGGGGTGCACACAGGGTGCCAAGAAAATCCCCTTCGACTTGACTATAAGGAAAACTTCTTCAATATAAATCGGCTCAATTTATATAAGTAAATTCAAAACCAATCCTCATATTCAAAATTTCATATTTGAATGAACTTTCACTTATTTACAAACTTACACTCAATTTAAACTTTGCATTCCTTGGTTGATCTCATTAAAAAGTATGTCCAATAGCAAGGCCCTTGAACATAAAATGCCTTCTGGTTACTTTATAAACTAACCTGGAATCGATTAGATGTTATTCATCAAGCTACCTTCTCTATTCTCTGTATTAATGCGAGTTTTCCATGATAAGGCTAAAGGCTTAAATAAAGCTTTTATATGTGTTTATTGTCTTGTAGCGACCCTTGTACATAATGTTGATTGCCTAAAGACCTCGAGAGATGAAACCTTATGGTTTCTCGCAGCAGATTATTACATAAAAGACTTTCGAAGTTAAGTCTTGGCATTCACGATCTCCAAAACATCTTTGGAAAGGAAAGGCGTCATTAATTCAGCATCACAGCGCTAAACATTGTGGAAGAAAACTAGACGACTTGAAGATAAGAGATGAGAAGATAATGGATAGCAGATATGTGATATGACAGGTCCTTAGCAATATAAAAAAGAAACGTTCTCAGATCCAAATTAATAGGCTGGTGCCATTATATGCTGATGACAAATACACAGTTCTTTAGATATGGAGAATGTTCAATTCAAATGAAGCACATCATGCATAAAGTGAATGCTCTGATTCATCATGCTAAGCTCATTTTCGATTTACCCATACACAAAAAAAACGATCAGGAAAAGTTGCATAAACGATGGATCGAAGAAACTGTTAATAAAAATGGAGCTATTAGACAAGGTGACACGGAGTGTCAAAAGCGATGGTCAAAGCAGAACATACATGTACAAACAGAGCATCGCAAGTGCAATAAATCACCATATATAAAAAAAGTATCAGCAAATTGTTGATCAATCACTCAATTTGCTCAGTCACTCCTCAATGAACCATTATCTGACGTATCATATCAACAGCTTAGACGCTGGTTAGCCAAATTCCCTGCCTCCCTATCTATGTGAATTTCCAATTTCTCTCAAAATACTCGAGCGCTCGTCATTTGGAGACATTGTTAGCATCCTCTCCTATTGACTTTAATGTTGTAGTCATGAAACGCCTGGAAAATGGCCTTTAAACTTTGCGCTAAACAAGCCTTTTCTCCTGCTCGTCTGATTAGCTCTGATCGATTATGCTCTTTAAACCGATTCGGGAATCCCTTCTTTTCTCGTATCACATCAATTATTAATAGAATATATGTAAACCATACACAAATTACAATTTTACTATAAGAAATCAACCGTATAATTGTTCAAACTAGCTGCTGTAGAAATCTCGTGAAAGTCAAATCGCAGCAGAATGAAAGGTGTATGAAAACTCTTCACCATAGCAGATTAAAAAAATGTGTAAAACCCAGAGAATGAGTCGATTGCAAAACATGTCATATCGTTTTGTCATCTAATACAAGTTTCGAAAATAGAATCGTTCATCGGAGAAAAACATTTTTATTCAAAAATTAATACAAAGAAATTTACATACATAGTTAATGAGTATTTGAACGCGAATTCCAAAGTTCCAAGAAAAGCACAGTTTCGTTATCCTCAAATTGTTCATTGAAAGAATGAAGTTGAGCGTATAGGTAAGCCGGAAGCTAAAAGAATCATTCATAGTAGTTTTCTCAAACAGATTCATAGGTAAACCTGTTTATAATCGATTCTTCATTATTCATAACTACTGGATTATATAGTCTCTCTGCTTCTAATCCGATTTACAGAGGTCGAAGTAGTCATAAAATTTTATACGTTTCAAGTATCAAGTTGCAAGCAAGAGTTGCATATCTCATGCCAAAGTAACAGTAAAACTTTTGATAAATTCGAATGGGCATAAACACAAAAGGTTTAAAGATTTGCTCGATAGAAACTTTTCCTGTTTGTTTGTAAATAATCGAAGAAGATTCTATATTTTGATAAATCAGCTAAGCTTTTTTTTTTGTGTACTTACTGTGCGCATACATTCCAAGGCATTACGATGCAGATCTCGAAAGTGTACTATGCACGATTGTCAGACAACTATTAGATTCAAATTAGTTTATTGTTATCAAGCTTATCAAAGCGTAGAGATGAACACATACGATCATTCGTCAAAATGTGGTTTGGTTGATGTCGCAGCATCACGAAAGACATCATCAGAACTGCATTACATGAAATGAGTGCAAAAGTTCTCCGGAGCACTCCTCACGTCGTCCTTCAGAAGCTTCCTGTCAATTGCTGAAATCATTCCTCCCCTCAGATGCGCAGGAGCCTCCTCCTATTCTCTCTCCTCTGCATGCGTGAAAAGCCCACACCACTTCCAGAACCCTTTTTCCCGTAAGCGGTTCAGCTTTCCCTCCTTTTTTTTCTTCTTTTGACACACGTCCCAGCCACCGAGAGCCCCTTCACGTGACTTGTATGTACGCATCTATAGCTGCAATATATTCTTTGTTTCCAAATGCATCATCACCTCTAGCTTAAGCTTCAAGTGCCTTTTCAAGACTAGCCTCCACGGAACAAGACAGGAGAATACATTGGAACCACTATAACTCGTTTTTCTAATTTGTTTTCGTAAAACTCTTTCCCTGATTCTTATGGTCATATCCATCAAATGCTTTAGTTGAGCTTTCGATTGGTACTTTCAAACTGTTTGTAAGCTCGCGAGCCAAATCTTTACCACAGCGTACATGTGGATAAACCTACGGTAGTATCCACAATGGCCCATAAAGGCTTGTACCTCTTTAATATTCCTTGGCCTTGGTAGCTCCGCTATGGCTCGTACCTTATCTTCATCTGTTGAGATTCCATTCTTAGAAACAATATGACCTAAGATTTTACCTTGACGCACCATAAACACACACTTTTCTGGGTTTAGACACACTCGATATTCTCTACACTTGTTGAAGATTTGTCTGAGCTCAGGGATGTGAACCCTTCTTTCTTGGGAATGAGCACATAAATCATCCACATACACTTCTAAGCTCTTTCGCAAGAACTCTTTGAAGACATGACACATGAGCCTTTGGAATGTTGCAGGTGCATTGGTGAGCCCAAATGGCATCACCCGAAATGCAAAGATTCCCCACTCTGTAGCAAAAGCTGTTTTGTGTTGATCTTCTGGGGCAATGGCTACTTGATTGTAACCTGAAAATCCATCAAGGAAGCTATAAACTTCCTTGCCTGCAACACGCTCCAATAGGTGTTCTGTGATTGGAAGTGGATAACTATCTCTAATCGTAGCGGCATTAACTTTTTTAAGGTTAATACACACTCGCAACTTCCCGTTCTTCTTGGGTACCACAACAATGGGGGACACCCATTCGGTATGCTCAATCTCATAGATGAATCCAGCCTCAATCAACCTATCAATTTCTTCTTTGATTTTGGCTGCATAGGTATCATTATATGTGTAGGGCTTCTGTTTGGTGGGCTTAGCATCAACAGTCATGGGGATAGTATGTGAGCAAATTCTTGGATCTACCCCTTTCAAGTCTCTATAGTGCCATGCAAACACATCCCTATATTCCCTTAATAGAGCAATGAGCTCCATTTCTTCTCTTGCACTTAGGTCATCTCCTATATATGTGCACCTCTCTTCGTTCTCTTCAATGGTCACTACAATCTTCTTGGTCTTTTCTTTATTATCATATGATTCTCCTATGATGGCCTCTCTCTTAGGCATTCGTACCAAAATTTTGCGGTCGTCAACTTCATATTTCCTGAAGTTTTCTGGTACTTCAAACAATGATTCCTCCTTTTCTTGTTTCACTGCTTTTCTTTTCTTTTTCTTTTGACTACTCTCACTCCCATCCTTTGAGTTTACTGTTTTAATACTTGTGAGAGGTTCTTCTTCTTTCTGGGTGAACACTCCTATATCTTCTAGATAGTGCTGCTCTGAGTTAAAGCAACTATCCATCACAATAGACTCCAGATCATCGTCATTCTCTTCTTCTTCTATGACATCACTAGGGTCACATTCTTCTAGCAAGGGTTGACACATGAACACTGAGATATCATAACCCTCCTCATCACAATGAGGTGTCCACTCTTCCTCATTGACAGCAATGTCCATGGTGGCTAAGATTTCTGGCCAGCCATGAGGCTCAAACTCCTCATCTGGAAAGATCATCGGTGTGTAGGCTGGGTCTCTAACTGGTCTATCTCCTAGTGAAGTTCCTTCTTCCCTTGCCTTTAAACGTTTTTCCTCTTCATTTGCGACTTTGCACATCCACAAATGAGTATCTTCATGGAGCCATGATGGATCAGGTGAACTTTCAGAATGCACAGAGATGGAATCTTCTTTCACTTTGTGGATAGAATTCCACTGTAGGGGTGGTACATCTCTGAAGGTGTAATCCTTCAAATTGACCTTGGTGGTAACCCCTAAGTGCTGTAAGTACAAGGAGTTAGTTCCCCAATCCTGTACTATTTGCAATTGTCGTAGGAAGGGTCTTCCTAGGATCATCTCATAGACATTATTTTTCTCAAAGTCACATATAGCAAATGTGTGCTCAAACTCTACACCACAAGTGGTTAGAGTGATCCCTTCTAGCAATCCTAGAGGTCTTTCAAAATGACCATCAGCCATTTGAAGCTTCATTCTAGTTGGTTTTAATGTGGGCTTGCCCCATTGCTTCCACAAGGAGGTGGTCGCAATAGCAACACCAGCACCTGAATCTATGATTGCTTTGGTTGTGTAACCTTGGTAGGTGATTGGAAGATAAGTATTACCTTCTTCACCCTCACACATGTCCCCTATTTTGTCTAGAGGTATCTCTGGTACCCTTTGCTTAGAGCCTGCTTTTGGCATATTGGACTCAAGTTCTGGGACCTGATCCTTCACATGATTCCATAACTCAGGTTTTGCTTTGAGCAGCTCTTCTACAGTGAGATGACACTGAACCTTAGTGTTCTTCACGACATCCGTGTTCCTTGGAACCATTGAGTCTTCATTTCTTACTAGTATTGTGGGAGCTCTAATCCGGAGTGATTGAGATTCCCATGGGCCTGGAAATTGAGGCAGTTCTTCTAAGGTATTAGATTCAAAATCTAATCTTTCGTCTTCTTGTTCTGCTTCATCTTCGTAAATAGATGGAATGTCTTGGGGAAATTGATCATGAAGATCATCAATCTCAGGAATAGGAGGGGAATTACCCTTCTCCTTGGCCCATTTCTCCTCTTGTATTTCTCGCAAGAACTCTTGAGAGTACTGTTGAATAGAAGGAGGTATTCCAGCATCCGTGGAATTAGGAACATAAGCTCCCCTTGGTGGTGAGCTTCCTCTTTCAATAACTGGTTGAGCCTGTGGAGGTAAAGAAACTTGTGGTTTGTTTACCAACTGTTCTAATCGTTCTAGTAAGCCCTGGAAATGCAAATTCGCTTTGATAGAGTTTGTCTGATTGAACTTTTGACTAGTCTCAAGTATGGCTTGAGCTTGTTCTACCATTTTCATGCACATTTTCATCCGTTCAATCTCTAAATCTGCTCTGGGGTAACTCTTGTCTAGGTTTGCCGCTGTAGGCCCTTCTTGAAGTCGAGCCTGGTAGGCCTTGAACATCAAGTCCAAGCCTTCTGGGGTTGGATCTGCAAGAACAGACCCTGGTTGCGGTCTATTTACAATGGGTGGTGGGGTGGGATGAGGTGGAGTGGATGGAGTTTCGGCATGCGAGGGGCTTTGAGATGCAATGTCTTCTATTTTTGTTTTCGCTTCTTTTAAGCTTTCTTCTAGTTCCGATAACTTTTTATTCCACTTACGATTGGCCTTCTCTCTGGTATCCTTCCATGTTCTTGTTTTCCTCTTACTAGGCTCTCCCGATTCACTCGACTCTGATTGTTCTACTGGTTTATCCTGTTTTAAGGCTTGTGCTCTAGTGACAGCTTGTATAGGAGCCACATTGCTACTACTTGAACTTGGATCTGCCACTAAGCCTACCACATTAATGGGTGTAATCTTGGGTGCACTAGAGGGGTTTCTTGGACAATCTCTGGGGAGATGGTCTTTGCCACAATCAGGACAAAAAGCCTGTATTGTGATAGCCTGTCCTTGACTCGGAGATGGTGGGTGGGGACAGTCACGAATGAAATGGTCACCATGACATCTGAAACAAGATCCTCTAGGGGCTTGTGGTTTCATTTGTCTCAACTGGGGCCTAGGGTTAGGATTTGTGTACATGACATTGGAGTATTTTGGCTCCCAATTTTGCTCCATAGGCGGTACCTCATATTGATACGAGTAAATCTCACTATGTTCAGGTGACTCTGTGTAATAAGCATGTGGACTACCTTCATGGGAGTAGTCTGAACTATGAGCATGAGAGTCATTATCTAGTATCAATGGGGTTAGTGGCACCAATGCTCTATTTGGATTTTCCTCTCCCACAGCATATTTGACTGGAATCACGTTGGCTGGAGCTGGTGGTTGGTTTCCCAAGACAGGTTGTGGCCTATATGGTACCTGATATTGCTGTTGTGGTCTATAATATGGCTGTTGGTATTGATTCTGATACCTACCTTGTGGGTAAGGTTGCTGATAATTTTGTCTAACAGCCTGCCTATTGTAGGGACAATCTTGAGCCGTGTGGTTTGTGTATTTTCTCTCAATAGTGCAATATGGAGCATTCCTTTCTCTAATGTTTTGGTTTTGCATTGGGCATACGTTAGCCATGTGGTCACCTCCGCAAGTATAGCACCGATTCAATGAAGTGACTCTCTGTGTTTGTTTATTTTGGACTCCCAGCTTCTTGGCAACTTGCTCAGCTATCTCTTCTATTTCTGTGGAGATCTTTGAAGTATGACTAGTAGAACTATCCGAATCTTTGTAGAGTTTGGACAATCCCAACTCCTCACCCAAGTTATCTTCTATGTCGATGCACGTCCGCACGCACTCTTCTATGGATCTAGGGTCTTTCAAGTACACATATGATCTTAATTTTGTGCTCAGTAGGCCATCTAAGAACAAAGCCACTTGTTTAGCTAGTGTGGGTAACTCTGGAGTAGGGCATCTTTCTAGGTACTGTCTGAACCTTCTACCTGCTAGTCGCACTGTTTCTTGGGGTGTCTGCTTGAAACTATGGATCAGGGACGATGTGTTATGCCTGATACCACTCTTGGAAAATTCTACAATGAATTCGTCTAGCAGTTGACCTATATCGCGATAGCTGCTTCTACTCAATGGTTGAAACCAAGCTAAGGCAGTGCCTTTAAGGGTCAAACCAAATGCCTCGTACTGGGTGAACCAGTCCTCAATTTGTTCGGCTCTCAGCACTTGTTTGTACTCGGCCACATGATCATAAGGATCCCCTGTCCCATCGAAATAGTTCTTCATTGCCTTGACCACGTGAATGGGTCTAAGGGTTCTTGGGTACTCCCGGGGTCTAAGCAATGGAAAATCCTGTTCATCTCTTTGTTGCCTATGTGCTTGATGTCTCTCTCTTTCAGGTCTTTCATTTTCAAATCCTGACCTATTCCTGCCCACGGTGTGTGAAAAACTTACCTCAGGTCTCTCTCTAGTTCTTTCTCTCTGGGCTTCATGAGCCTGGGATGATCCTACCCCTTGGAGGCCATGGGAAACATTGGATCTTGATGGGGGGAAAATCATTTCATTCTTCCAAGTATATGCATGTCTATCATGTTCTGTTACCAAGAAAATTTTCTCTGATGTGTTATCCAGGTAGACAACTTTGCCTGGTATCTCAAGATCTTTGAATTCATAGATGATAACTATGCCCAATTGGCTAGGTTGATCTGGCTTGAACCTCCAAAAGGCTTCCTCTGTTTCTCTATTCAAAAATAGTTCTATGCTTTTGTTATCTTGAGGGATCCAGTCTAGAGTGATCACTCGGGTCAAAACTGACTTGCCTCTAGGAGTCTGGGGTCCTTGTCCTATATTTCCTTGTTCTAGGTCTCCTATCTCATTCTCATGAATGATATTTCCAAACTCATCGGTCCTATCTGGTTGGTTGGTAACCACATACATGGTTCCTTCCTTATCAATGTATGACCCCTCTTCGAACTTGACCACCGGGTGTTCAAGTCCAAAGGATTGATCTGGATTTTTGAGTTGGACCACTGATCGCCTCAGACCATCCTCATAGATGCGAGCACCTAATTGGTTGGTCCAAATATATTCCAACTGTGTCTTATAGGGACCTTCCGGTGTTTGTAGATGGGCAGTCCCTGAGCCACCTGCAGGTTTTCCCATACTAAAAGACATTTCTGAATCACTTGTGTCTGATCTGAGTAAAAGATGACCACTTAGTTGTTGTGCCCAAGACTTGGATGTATGGTTGACACTAGCCTCAGAAGATCTAATGCTTTTTTTATCCTTGCCTAAGTGTCTACCAGATCTCAGGTTCATAAGCTTTAGTCAAGAGTCCAAATTTTCCCTTTGGTATGGTTCACAATTCTTTAGAGCCCCCTTGGTTTCCTAGTCCCACTTGAGGGTCAACTTCAAATTATCCTATCTCAAAATCAACGCACTATTCTTGAAAAAAACAGTTGAGATCGTGTAGGATTCGAAACGAGCTTTCCAACAAGCTATAGAGCTCAAAAAATGGACTTTGGATGAGAAAGTTATGTCAAATCAGGCTCCTGGGGGTCAAAACAGGCAAACAGGACCTTTGGAGAAAATTGCGATTTTGTGAACTTTCTGAAAATCGCGATGCTGTGAAGTCAAAAAATCGCGATTTTGAGCAGAAAATCGTGATTTGAAAATCGCGATGTTGATCACAAAATCGTGTTTTTTGAAAATCGTGATGTTGAGCAAAAATCGTGTTTCAGAGAATCGCGATGTTGATCACAAAATCGTGTTTCTGAAAATCGCGATTTTGATCACAAAATCGTGTTTCTGAAAATCGCGATTTTGACTCAGAGAATCGTGATTCACAAAATCGTGTTTTTGACTGAAAATCGTGTTTTCTCAGAATCGTGTTTTTGACCTGAAAATCGCGATGTTGAGCACAAAATCGTGTTTTTTTTTTTTTTTTTTTGAAAATCGTGATTTTGACTCAGAGAATCGTGATTTACAAAATCGTGTTTTTGACTTGAAAATCGCGATTTTGTCCCAGAGAATCGTGTTTTTCTCAAAATCGTATTTTTCGCTGAAAATCGTGATTGGTGAGAATCGCGATTTTTTCCACAGAATCGTGTTTTTTCTCAAAATCGTATTTTTCGCTGAAAATCGTGATTGGTGAGAATCGCGATTTTGAGCAGAGAATCGTGTTTTTTTTGAAAATCGCGATTTTGAGCAGAAAGTCGTGTTTTTCACAAAATCGTGTTTTTGCTGAAAATCGTGATTGGTGAGAATCGCGATTTTGAGCAGAGAATCGTGTTTTTTGAAAATCGCGATTTTGAGCAGAGAATCGTGTTTTTTTTGAGAAAAAACACAGAATCGCGATTCTTTTCAACCAACTTTTAGGTGGGAAAACTGAAAATCGTGATTTTTCAAAATATTTTGAATTTTCACAGAATCGCGATTTTCATCACAGAATCGCGTTTTTTGGCGGGAAATTCAAATTCCTGAGCGCCGGCTATGGCGAGCTCCGTATGAGCAGAAAATCATGAAAAAAACACAGCGCTTGCTCTCCCTTGCTTCTCCTAACTCCTTCCCACACAATAATGCATGAAAAATGGTATGAAGATGGTGAAAATGCACTAAAAAACAAGAATTTTCTATGAAGAAGAAGATGGAAGAAGGTGGAGATGATGATGATGATGAAGATGAAGAGGAAAAAACAGAAAATGAACTGAAATGACAGTTTTTTTACCTTCCAACGTCGCAAATCTACGATCTTACCATCACAACGCTCGTCCTCGAAGCTCTCTCCCCGGCAACGACGCCAAAATTTGGTGTAGCTCAAGCGTAAGCACCACCTCCTTTACTTGTCAATCCGCGGAGACGTGAGGACCGGTATGAAGACCACGAGCAAGTGAAGGCACAAGTGCGTGAGTGAAAGCACACAAACATGCACACACATACACACACACGCGCACAAAGTAAGATCAAAGAGAGGAACAATGGAAAGCTTAGATTGCAAAAGAGTTCTCTTACAAAAGTTCTATTCTGTAACAAGCTAACCTCAAAAATGAGCTCTCTTGCTCTTTTTATAGTTTTTTGACTAGTTTTGGCCCTGTCCAGACCTAGTGTCCGGCCTAGTTAAAAATTAGGTTCCAGGGCTTATTTGAGGGCTCAAACGAAGTCTAAAAATTATGAAAATTGGTATGATGGTACTTCTAATACTCCTCAAGCTCGAGGGCTCCTCGGCTTGAACAAAATGGAGTTACTAAAAATAGATAATGGTATTTACAATGGTTTCTAGTGATGAAAATCACTATTTTTGTAGGGGATTCTTCTGAAAATTTGACATACACTTCTTGGAGCTCCCTACTTGCTCCCTTTCCTCGTGTGTCCACCTTTTGATGTGCTTTCATGCTTTGTCCTTGACTTTGAGCTTCAACACTGGGCTATCAGGGTCTTTAAACTCATAGATTGTGAGAGCACCTACTTCATGAGACAAGGTAGGCTTATACCTCCAAAAGGCCTCATCAGTTTCTCGGTTTAAAAGCAAATCTATGCTTTTATTATCCTGTGGAATCAATTCTGGAGTCATGATTCTGGTCAAGACAGATTTACCGCGGGGAGTTCTCGGCTCTTTCTCTAAATTTCCTTGCTCTATATCACCCATATCGGTTTCTGCAATCACATTTCCAAACTCATCAGTTCTATCAGGAAGAGTGGTGACTACATATACAGTCCCTTCTTTATCTAGGTATGCTCCATTCTCAAACTTCACTACCGGGTGTTCTAGTCCATGGGGTTGATCGGGGTTCTTAATCTGGACCACAGATCTTCTCAGTCCGTCTTCGTAGATGCGAGCACCTAGACGATTCGTCCGGATGTATTCCAATTGAGTCTTGTAAGGTCCTTCTGGCTTTTCTAGATAAGCCACCCCTGAACTACCTACTGGTCTCTCCATGTGATAGGACATCTTAGAATCACTTGTTTCTGATCTAGGAGTGTATGGGTAATCACTCAACTGTTGGGCCCAAGACCTGGCAGTGTGATTGACATTAGCTTCAGAAGATCTGAGGCTTTTTCTGTCTCGGCCTAAGTGTCTGCCTGATCTAAGGTTCATATGTCTGATTTATCTACCCCCTTGGACCCAAGCACACTCTCGTTGCAGGTTAATTTGCACCAATTACTTAGTTCTTTTCAGTTGAATATTATGTTTATGATCTTGTCTGAAATCGCGTCGTCAGGAGTACTTAAGTGAATTTCGCACTTGATAAGTGATCCACTCCAGTTTACCTTTTGTCCCTTAGGGTTTTCGCACTTAAGACCTACTTAATTCTTGCACTTGGTTGATTAATTCTCTTGGACTTGATTCGTGCCTAACGTTGCCCTAATTAATAACCACACCTAAGTCGTACTTAGCCTAGGCTAGGAATTGACAAAGGAGGGTTGAGAGATCTTCCAACCTCAATTAGCTGGTTGACCAGACTGCTACACAAGCCCAGGAAGCCTTCTCCCAAGCTTGGTACTCACCCTTGCTAGCTTGCTTTGGATTGCCTTGAGTGCACACAATGTTCCTGCAAAAGCTCACCAGTCAGTATAGCTCTATTACCACAAGTAATTGAAAGACACACATCAATATTTTCAGTCCCCCCTGGAGTAACTCACTGTACCCCCTCAATCTTAGGACCACCTAGTCTCACCTAAAGGCCAAATTGAAAATACATGTTCTAAAACTCCACGTATGATTCTACAAAAAACCAGTCGAGGTCCACGTAGGATTTTCAACAAGCTTTCCAACGAGACCAAAATCTCATCAATCGGAGTTCGTATGGTGAAGTTATGACCATTCAGGCACTTAGGGGTCCAAACAGGTTCTCAGGGTTCAGGAAATTCCTCCCTGGTTTCTAGGTCTTTTGCCCACTCCTAAGGCTCTTATATCCTCCCAATGTGTCCAAGATTAAGCCCAAAGATACCTTAATTCAGTCAATTAAATTACTCTAAATTTTCATGCGTTAAGCCCATGTATCGCGATAGGTCGGGTCGAAGTGTCGCGATAGCTTGTGAGGTGTCGCGATACTCCCAAGTGTCACGATAGGTCGTGAGGTGTCGCGATAGCTCGTGAGGTGTCGCGATAGGTCGTGAGGTGTTGCGATACTCCCAAGTGTCGCGATAGCTCGTGAGGTGTCGCGATAGGTCGTGAGGTGTCGCGATACGCCCAAGTGTCGCGATAGGTCGTGAGGTGTCGCGATAGGTCGTGAGGTGTCACGATAGGTCGTGAGGTGTCGCGATACTCCCAAGTGTCGCGATAGCTCGTGAGGTGTCGCGATAGGTCGTGAGGTGTCGCGATACTCCCAAGTGTCGCGATAGGTCGTGAGGTGTCGCGATACTCCCAAGTGTCGCGATAGCTCATGAGGTGTCGCGATAGGTCGTGAGGTGTCGCGATAGCTCGTGAGGTGTCGCGATACTCCCAAGTGTCGTGATAGGTCGTGAGGTGTCGCGATACCTCGAGGTGTCGCGATAGCTCGGGATATGGTGAATTTTTCAGTTCTGTCTAGTGATCCTAGGAGCTCTCAGCCTGCGCAGTGTCGTGGTGCACTCAGAATTGTGATTGGGTGAAGTTTTCGAGGTGTCGTGATAGCTCGAGCTTGATGCCTCGAGACCTGTGCAGAGGAAATCCGTACCTGCTGAGCTTGCTGGAGATGATGATGAAGCTGAAGCCTGCAAGAAACATGCAAAAACACAAAAAAACAAGCACACATACTCGCTCTCTCTCAAACTCGCACACAACAAATGAGGGGAATGACAAGGAAGAGGGAATATGTAGTGGAGAAGGCGATGGAGGTGGAGATGGAGAAGGAGGTGAAGATGGAGATGGAGATGGAGAAAAATCAGAATTTTACCGACTACTTACCATTCCAACGCATCCTCTCTACGTCTTACCATCACACGCTCGTCCTCAAAGCTCGAATCCCCGGCAACGGCGCCAAAATTTGGTGTAGCTCAGTGATGAGTAGCACCTCCTTTAATGTCAATCCGGGAAGACATGAGGATGGTATGAAGACCTCGAGCAAATGAAGGCACAAATGTGTGAGTGAGAAGCACACTAACATGCACACACATACACACACACGCACACACACAGCAAGAACAAAGAGAGTAAGACAATGGAATCACTTCTATTGCAACAAAGTTCTCATACAAGCTCAAAACTACAAGAAGCTACCCAAAAATGAGCTCTCTAGCTCTATTTATAGTTTTTACCCTTTGGCCCTGTCCAGACCTAGTGTCCGGCCTAGTTAAAAATTAGGTTCCAGGGTTTATTTGAGGGCTCAAACGAGATCTAAAAAAATATGAAAATTGGCAGGCAACTAATTCTAAGGCTCCTCAAGCTCGAGGACTCCTCGGCTTGTACAAAATGGAGCTACAAAAAGGTGAAAATGGTATTTACAGGGGTTTTTAGTGATGAGAATCACTTTAAAATGATGTAAGGGTTTTGAAAAAAATGAAGGGTTGCCTTAGTGCTAGATCTGCATGTGTGTCCGTACTTGCTTCTTCCCGTATACTGTCAACAATATACATATACATATACATATACATATACATATACATATACATATAAATGTACGTATACATATACATATACATATACGTATACATATACATATACATATACGTATACATATACCTATACATATATGTATACATATACCTATACATATACGTATACATATCCCTATACATATACGTATACATATACCTATACATATATGTATACATATACGTATACATATACGTATACATATACGTATACATTTACGTATACATATACATATACATATATGTATACGTATACATATACATAAACATATACATATACATATACATATACGTATACATATACATATACATATACATATACATATACATATACATATACATATACATACATATACATATACATATACATATACATATACATATACATATACATATACATATACATATACATATACATATACATATACATATACATATACATATACATATACATATACATATACATATACATATACATATACATATACATATACATATACATATACATATACATATACATATACATATACATATACATATACATATACATATACATATACATATACATATACATATACATATACATATACATATACATATACATATACATATACATATACATATACATATACATATACATATACATATACATATACATATACATATACATATACATATACATATACATATACATATACATATACATATACATATACATATACATATACATATACATATACATATACATATACATATACATATACATATACATATACATATACATATACATATACATATACATATACATATACATATACATATACATATACATATACATATACATATACATATACATATACATATACATATACATATACATATACATATACATATACATATTCATATACATATTCATATTCATATACATCTACATATACATCTACATATACATCCACATAAACATATACATATACATATACATATACATATACATATACATATACATATACATATACATATACATATACATATACATATACATATACATATACATATACATATACATATACATATACTTATACACATACATATATAGATACACATATAGATACATATATAGATACACATATAGATACATATACATATACATATACATATACATATACATATACATATACATATACATATACATATACATATACATATACATATACATATACATATACATATACATATACATATACATATACATATACATATACATATACATATACATATACATATACATATACATATACATATACATATACATATACATATACATATACATATACATATACATATACATATACATATACATATACATATACATATGCATATGCATATGCATATGCATATACATATACATATACATATGCATATGCATATGCATATGCATATACATATACATATACATATGCATATGCATATGCATATACATATACACATACATATGCATATACATATGCATATGCATATACATATACATATACATATACATATACATATACATATACATATACATATACATATACATATACATATACATATACATATACATATACATATACATATACATATACATATACATATACATATACATATACATATACATATACATATACATATACATATACATATACATATACATATACATATACATATACATATACATATACATATACATATACATATACATATACATATACATATACATATACATATACATATACATATACATATACATTTACATCTACATATACATGTACATATACATGTACATATACATGTACGTATACATGTACATATACATATACATGCACATATACATGTACATATACATGTACATATACATATACATATACATATACATATACATATGTTACACAGGAAGGTTGTGTGGATTGGGCAGTCTAGTTCCATGTTGAATATGAAAAAATTGTCAAAAAATGTGTTTTTAAATAATTAGAGAATTGTTGATGGTTGTATTGATGTTCATTGGGTGTGTGCATTTGTTAGCATGGAGAGGTTCTTGAGTGCAGGATTTGCAATAGGAGGGTACAAGTGTGTTTGTTAGTCAATGAATGGATCTATGTGTTGATTATGACATAAGGACATTTTGAATTTGTATTATGGTAATCACATGTGCATCAAAAAGGATCCAAGAGTGTTTGAGTATATGGTTGCATTTCAAAATGTTGTGAAAATATAACATATAAGTGCTTGTGTGGTTATGAGTAGGGTGTGGATGAGACGCATGTATGTACATTTTTGCTTGCGTATTGCTATAAGATGCTATCAGATGGAAACCTGGCATATCGACTAGTCATAATAGGAAGAACAACCACAGAACTGATATAACAGTTGGAGAGGTCTATTGTCTCCAAAGTTGAATGGGCACCATATCAGAAAATAATATCTGCAAATGCTTTAATCATGGTGTTAGTGAGCTGGCCTCCATCACCACATTTCTTCGAGCGAATTGCTGGTTCTATCCTTGCACACACCGTGAGTAGAGACAGAGAGGCACTGGTTGACGATCAGACACCCGTTGACCTATCAATCAGGAAATGTTTCCTCAGAATGTGCCACTGCCACACTGGTTGGAAAGGCTTCGTCAATCAATATTACAATGTCTTACATTTGTCTCATCACAATATTCACCAATTTTATACTGACTAAAACAAGCTTTCCCGAGCAGCTGGGATTAATGATGATATTGTGGAGACCCAGTATGACTTGCGGTTGATGATTGCTGACCTCATGCTATAAAGTTCAGGAGAAGATAACATCAATGAAATTGGATGGTGTTTGTGCTAACATCAAGACTGTGGATTCCTTAGTGGGAGTTGTACACAATGGAGCATTTCGCAGTTTTGTCCAGACTTTTTTCAGAATGGTTATTTTGTTCTGAGTAATATTTGAAGATTTCTAATAGTGATATGAAACTATAGAAAGCATTGGGGCGGGGGTCTTGCTTTGCCCTCCCTCACTTGTGGGCAGAGTCGGTACAAGGAGTGGGTGTTAGGGGTGTGAGGGAGAGGACATGAGTCATGGGGGGTTTTGATTGAACCACCAGCAAACCAAAAGCCCGCAGCAGCTCAGAGCTTGAGGAGGACTTCTCAAAGCTATGGAGCAGGCAGCGGCCAAGCACAAAGGAAATATTGTTGTTGTCCTCGACTTCGGGTCACAATGTACCCATCTTATCATGCGTAGGGTGAGGCAGTGGGGCGTTTGATTTGTGTGTCTCATTGGAAATGCTCCTTTGTCTACCATTGCCTCATATGCGTCCTCTCTCATCATTCTCTCGGGTGGTCCGCATTCCGTGCATGAGCATGGCTCTCCATATCTTCCTCCATCCCTCTTCGACTATACCGTTGAACATAGCATTACCGTTCTTGGAATCTGCTTCGGCCTTCAGCTCATTGTCAAAGTTCTAGGCGGCCATGTGAAGCCTGCACTGAGTTAGGAGTACGGGCGTATGGAAGTGCAGCCCGTACCAGGATCTGCTCTGTTTGGTGACGCTCCCCTCTGCACTCGTCTTTCTATATGGATGAGCCATGGGGATGAAGCTGTTGAGCTCCCGAATGGTTTTACCGGTGCATGCAAGAGTATGAAAGGAGGAATAGCAATGATTGAAAATCCTTCTCAACATATTTACGGACTCCAATTTCACCGAGAGGTTACACACACTTTGTGTGGCATTATTCTCAAACAAATTCTGTTCAACGTATGCAATATCAAAGCAGATTGGAAAATGCAGGATGTTCTTGAGGATGTTCAATCAACTATTGGTCCCACCGACCATGCCATTTGTGCGTTATCAGGTGGTGTTGATTCAACAGTTGCAGCTTGGGGGAATCGCCCCCGATGCTGTAACATAAGTTTGTGCTCTGAAAGCAAGCACTGTCATGGATTCTGTAATCAAGGGCTTGGAGCTACATGGGGAAATTGAGCGACGTGGCTTGATGCATAAAGACCTTCCTATTGGAAATACTCTGGTTGACATGATATACAGAACACTCCCAGGAAGAGGAAGCTCTTGAATGTTTTAGAGAGATATAACAAATGGGCTTCTTTGTGAATGTTGTTACATTTGCACGTGTCTTAAGAGCCTGTGGAAACTCTAAATGCATAGAAAAAGGTGAAGAGATACATTCAATAATAAGAAAAAGAGATCCACAACTTGAGAATGAGGTTTAGGTAGGTGATTAGTTTCTAGATGGTGTCCTTGATCGGTCTCATGCTTTCTGTTGTGATTAGTAGTCTTAAGTCTTGGGTGTGTTTGGAAAGAGCCAGACTCTCTTTTAAGATGTGTTGCTAAACGGCGAGGAAGAAATCTGAAGTTAGATGGCAAATTGTTTTTTTGAGCGAATAAAGTGTGTGTATGTGTGTTGGTATATGCTCGAGGTCCGAGTGATTTTGTGCTAGTTTATCTTGACTGTCCAGCATGCATGTGTGGACTGAATGGGAGAGTGAGAGGTAGGAACAGAAAGTGAACAGGATTGGGAAAAAGAGGGAGTGTGTATGACTGTGAGCACGAGAAAGGGAGAGATATTGAAGGGTATGGGTGCGTGAGCAAGGGAGTGTGTGAATCTACATGTGTGGGAAGTGTGTAAAAGAGGAGAGAGAGAGAGAGAAAGAGAGTGAAAGAGTGTATGAGAGGTAGAGGGTCTGAGAATGTGTGTATGTGAAAGAAACTGCGATTGTTTTGAAGTTTTGCATCCATACTATGCTATAGGTTGGCAATCATGCATGTTGTAAGTATACGAGTGGCTTGTTCTAAAAGCTTGAGTTGTTGATTATCTTCATGGAGACACCTGCATGTATGCATGTATTCCAATGATTGGGCATGCGTGTGAGAGGGATTGTTAGTAAAAGTTGAGGTTGTGCAAATGCTGATGTGTGCATGTGACTGAAATGAGTTGTTAGCTTGAAGAACTGAAGTGAGGGTGTGTGTGTAAAGTGTGAGAGATAAAGAGGAAAGCGGGGAGAAAGTGATTAGATTGGCTGCATGAGTACATGAGATAGAGAAAGGAGGGTAAGAGTATGAATGATAGAGGGTAAGTGGGAATTAGGCTGTGGGTTAAGTGGAGAATGGGATGGGTGCTAGGGTGAATGTGTGTATGTGTGTCTAAGTGCAGGTGTGTTTGGGTGTAAGAGAGGTGTGAGTGAGAGAGTGATAGAAAGGAGAGTGTGAGAGAGTGAGCATGGTGTGAAGTGATGGAGAGTGTTAATCTCCAAAAGAACAACCTACTCTTGTGATTAGAGCACCTCTATACCAAGAGTAAGTCAAAACTCCCACTAATTTAGAGGATCAATTACTAACTATCAAAAGATTAACAAATCTGTGAAGAAGATGAAATACAGAAAAGTCTGCTGCACTATTTCTCCACATTAACCTATCAAACATGTAAAGGTTTTGATGAAACTTTGTACGAAGTATCTCCTAGAGATTGCGCATCTCCTCCAAGTTAAATCACTTCAAAAGCTTTAGTATAACTTGAGAAATCAATTTCACAAGTTACCTATGTCAGAAACTGTCATTCAGAACAGTCGATTTTACACCTGCAACTTTTAAGACTTGGTTCTCCTTGAATAGAACCCGTTTAAACAAATGCTTCTAGCCATGAGTAGCTTATCTTTCAACTTAAAGATTAAGCCCTCACTCATGCAAAACTTTAAACTGTGCTGGGAGAAATGACCAAAACATTAAGTTCGAAATCTGCGCCTGTTTTAGGAACCTGTGAATACACTTCACATATGAATGTTCCTACACTTAATTCTCTAAACCTGATTACAATTGGAGGCTAAAACTTTGTACAGAGGTCAAGCAACTCTAGACTTAGACTTGTACAAAAGCATTTCACAATTGATCTACTGTGGAAGGAGAAGACGCAGAAACATCGGGCGCAATATTTTTGATTACTCAGAAAAATTTACAGTTGAGTGATGAGGGAAAACTCAACTAACTTTTCCTCTATCTCATGACATCTAACTTCCTCATTCTTGACTTCTCACTATTGTCACATATGCTCTCATACTTGCCCTGACTTTTCTCAAAGTATTTATAGATAAATTTGTACATGATTCTTGCTAAACAAAAGATCTAAGTCAGCTATGACTATACTAATGTACATATGTATACACTTCTCTTATCCTCTGAATGTAATCTTCTTCCAAACTTTAAGAATTGATTCTTCCTTCATCCTTTAATCTTCCAAGCCTTCAATTGGTGATTGGTCTGCACCAACAGCTCCCCCTCAATCATCAATTGAGGTTTTCTCTGTCTTCTTTATACTTGCCATGTCTTTGAAACTTTGTAACTTAGGTCCATCCAAGCTCTTTGTCATCATATCTGCCACTTGTTCTTTTGTTGGAGTGTACATCACTTCAATCTCTTTATCTAGTACCTTTTCCCTCAAGAAATGATACTGAATCTCTATATGCTTAGTCCTGGCATGAAAAACAGGATTAGCTGCCAAATACAAAGAACTCATATTGTCTCCAAAAATTATTGGAGTACTATGATCAATCTCAAAACTTTTCATCAAGGTCTTCAACCATATCACTTCCTTTGCAGCTTCTACCATTCCCTTATACTCAGCTTCTGTGGATGATAAAGCAACTGTATGTTGCTTCTTTGAACACCAAGAAACTAGCTTATCTCCAACATAACAGAGATACCCATGAGTAGACCTTCTATCATCTGAGTCACCTGCCCAATCTGCATCACTAAACACTTTGATTCTTGTGTCAGAAGTGAAACCATAATACAAACCTTCACTTAGGGTTCCTTTGATATATCTGAGTACCCTTTGTGCTGCAATCCAATGAGTCTTCTTTGGACAATGCATAAATTGTGACAACACACCTACTGCATATGATAGATCTGGCCTTGTCAAGGTAGCATAGATTAAACTACCTACCAAACTCTGATATTTCTTCATATCATTGAACTCTTCACCTCCATACCTGCTTAATTTATGATTTACCTCCAATGGTGTAGTTGAGGTCTTGCAATCTTCCATGTTAAACTTGACTAGAAGATTCTTCAAGTATCTCTCTTGTGACACATATACTCCATGTTGAGTATACACAATCTGCATTCCTAGAAAATAAGACAAGTTTCCCAAATCACTTATCTTAAACTCCTTCTCTATTTGTCTTTTGAGTTCATTGATTCCTTGAGCATCTGTTCCTGTAACAATAATATCATCAACATAAATGCACATGTAAATGTATCCATTTTCACTTGCCTTCACTAGCAAGCTACTATCTGCCTTTCATGCTTGAAATCCACATTCATTCAAGAACTTGACCAATCTGTAATTCCAAGCTCTTGGGGCTTGCTTCAACCCATATAAAGCTCTCTTGAGCTTACACACATAATCTGATCCAATTGATTCCATGAAGCCTTCTGGTTGCTCCATATATACTTCATCTGCAATATATCCATTTAGAAATGCATTTTTCACATCCAATTGTGATAATTTCCATCCCTTACAAGCAGCAATAGCAATCAATGTCCTAATTGTAGACATCTTAGCAACAGGACTAAAGGTTTCATCATAATCTACCCCATAAGTTTGGGCATAACCTTTGACCACAAGTCTAGCCTTATATCTAGACACCTTACCATCTGCAAACCTCTTTGTTTTATATACCCACTTACATCCAATGACCTTCTGATTCTTTGGTCTTGGTACTAGTTCCCAAGTTTCATTTTCAAGTAGAGCATCATACTCTTCCTGCATTGCCTTCTCCCAATTCTGTTTACCTTTGGCTTCTTCATAAGTAGTTGGATCTTCTTCTGTTTTCACAATGTAGGCATAATCTTTTGTTGTTAGGAAAGATGTATCATAACTATACCTTATAGGTTCTTTCCTTTCCCTTGTAGATCTTCTGATTTCTGCACTTCTTGAAGTTTCAGCCTCATTTGATTCTGGATCAAATCTTGGCCCTTCTTCTACATGATCCTGCACTCTACTTCTAGAGTCAACTTCATCAACAAATTCTTCACATACTTTTACCTTTGCCTTTCCTTTCCTTTGTATTTCTTCAACACCTGCAAACTCAATTGGTGATTGTGTACTTGAGCCGTAATGACTCAAGGACTTGTACCAATGAGACTATACCTCGATTGCCATACAAGTGCATATAGTGGAGTTCTTTTCACACATTTAATTATCAATCCTAAGGAGTGACTTACCAAGTGTATGAAGACATTTGCACACGTGATAGAAAATGAAGTGAGTTAACTATCCAAGCAAGAGAAAAGACCAATACTACCCACACCTACTGATAAACTGGAAGTGTTGCCGCAAACCTACTTTCAGCAGTTTTGGTTTTTTGAGGTTTTCTCCCAGCCCAGAACTCCGAACATAGGCAATAGGGTTTTGACGAGACGAATCCAATGGTGGTGGTTTCACTCAATTCTGACCACTCTGCTGCAAGTTATGGCAGAAACAGTGAATTACGGGAACTACTAACACCCGCGTTTTTGCTTCTCCTAGCTTACGCACGCACTACAGCCACTCAAAACAAGGGGGAAGGGGTAGACAACAGTCCTACACTTGCATTTCAAGCCTCACACACACATACATGAGCAAAATGAAGATGAAAATCAACAAGAAAGAGGCAAACTCGAAATTTCCGAAGTGCTCTTCTTCACAATGACAAGAAGTCCTTTACAATGAGTCACTTTTGACTTATATACTAGTGCCCTAAGTTTGGTCCTTTCACACAAGAGACCGGCACTTTATTCACTAAAATACTAACTTCCTACTAATATACATGGGTAATTCACTAATCTTCTGAGGGGATGCATCTAGAGGACTCCTCTAGTGCATTTACAATGGAAAATATGTACAAAAGTGGTTATGTTACAAAAAATTGTGTGTCCAAATCGGAAAAATTTTGGGGCCCGTCTTTTTTCTCTGCTTTCTGCGCTCTTTAGCTCTGCAACACTCTCCCCCTCTTCGTCTCTGTCGTCCCTTGACAGACTTTGCTTCGCGAACGCGTCCCGTGGGTAGTGTTGTCTGCTTCTTGATCTTGCATTACGTTTTAGAGGCGCTTCAGCTTTTCCACTGCACGCTCCCCTTGGTCAGTGTTGTCTGTAGTTAAACAGACATGCAGATTCGATGGCCTTCTTGATTCAAGCTCTACAACTCGAGAGCCTGATGTAGTTGTCTTGCCTGTTGACTCGGGTTGCCACGCACGCCACCAGTGACTAGGAATGTGCTGTTCTTAGTCACCCTCTTCAACTTTTCAGCCTCTACCCCTTTCTAACTTTTGGTCCTACTCTGATGTTTGAAAAATGCACTCCTCTGGACCCTGGGGTTTAGCTTTGTAGCCTGGTGCGTGCCCCTGCGGGGCTCTGTGCAGAGATGGGTGTTGCGCCCCTGCGGGGCTTCCTGCAGATATATGTTCTTTTTCTCTTCTTAATGAATAGGTTTGGACTTTGATCTTCTTCTTCTTTTCTTCTTGCTTGATTGTCCCTCTACACGTCCCTCCTCCTGAACTCTGTCGTCCTCGACAGGCTTTCTGAGGCGACGCGTGTATGTTTGGATGGCGGTTTGCTCTCGTTGGTTCAGCAGATTTGCATGACATATCATAAATTCCTTCCATTGCTTTGACTTCACTCCGTCTTCTGGCGCCTGTCTGTGATCAGCGAAGAAGCCACCAGTCTTGCATTTAAATTTGAAGTCATCTTTACAAAAATTTCCGAATCGATTTCAAAGAAGCCGGTGAAGAATGCTTCTTCGAAGGTCTGCATATACGTCGATGGCAAAAACATAAGGCGGGAATAGTATGCCATAATGGTGAGTCGGCTCGGAATGGTTGATAGATCAAAAATGAGGGCTTCCGACCCTTGCGTAATGCCAATGAAATTCAAAAATGTGTACTTCGCATGCTGGAAGACCTTCAATACTGTGATGAGCATGCTAAATATTTTATTCGTCATTTTGACTGCTAAGTCCGGCACTGTAGCATATTTGGCGATCCAAAATTCCATGGTCTTTACCATATATTCTTCAGTGGGAAGATAATTATGTGGCGGACTAGGTAGTAACGGGTAATTTAGCCACTGACTATTGATCGAGCCTTGGCGCTGTGCTTCCCAAAATTGCGTCCAAGAGCGTCTGCGGGGTACAGGACAAAATGATGGATTTACCTGAAGCGCATATGGTGATGCTTCCCACTGTACCCGCAAAGTCGGATTTTTCTCCAAAATTTTCCTTCGCCATATGGGATCCGCCTTCTCAAATTCCTCTTGAGTATACTTGAAAGTGTCATGCTGGAATTGAAGGTTGTGGTCCGGATCTTTATTCGTGGTAGTCTTTATGTACATGCGCGTCTGTTCTTTAAGTAGACCATATGGTACATTGAAGGGCTTCAAAATTTGATCTAGCTGTTTATTGTCTATGCGAGCCTCTTTCATTATTTGTATTATTTGATCTTCAAAATCAGCAGTGAGCTGGGACACCAGTAGTGCCCTTTCTGGTCTGCTCAATTCTGCAATGTCGCGTGTGTTAGGTTCTAGTGGAACCTCCTTTTCCGCCCTTATTGGTGAATGATACAAGGGGGGAGAGAGAGGACGTACCTCTTCCTCCACAGTAGCCGTGGTTTCTGGAGGAACTACTGGTGTCCCTTGTTTCTCTTTTAGCTCAATCTGCTCCTGCAGCTGTTTAATGATGTCATCTTTATTCTTGAGCTCCTCTTCAGCCTTGGTAAGTTTTTCTTGGTGTTTGATTAATTCCTGTGCCACAATATGCATGTGATCTGTGTCTTCCTTGCACTGTCGGAAATAATCTTTCTCGGCTTTTTTCCATTTCTTTCGTAGAGCTGCAGTATCATTCATATATTTCTGTTCCCATTCTGCAACTGTCTCTTGCTCCTGTTTGAGCTGTTCTGTCATCTTTGTCAACTTTGCTTCCATGTCTTTTATGTCCTCATTCGTTTTGTCAAGATCTGTCGATGGTTGATCACTGAGGAGAGCTGTCATTAGCTCTTTGTTTCTGTCTCTGAGCTGGTCTGCTTCTTCCATGCTCACCTTTAGCTGCGACTCGAGTACTTTGCTACGAGTTTGTATTCTTGTTTTCTCTTTTTCTGTTACTTCCAGTTTCTTCGTCAGCTCCAACACTTGCTCTTTCAGGTGGGCATTCTCCTTCTCTAATGTTTTGCATTGTGTTTTGGTTGTTTTTATCTCCTCCTGTTTCTTCAACACCTGAGCTTCTACTTTAGATAATTTCTTTTCCAAATTCATACCTTCTTTTTGAAGCTTTTGTTTGTCGAGCATGGCCTGGTCGTAATCTTCATCAGCATCAAGCATTAACTGTTGAGTGTCTAGTGCAGTGCGAATCATATCCTGCACCACAGGCTTGAGCTGAGCTATGTCCACGTTCAACCATGTCTTTGTTACATCCGGTGTTTCTCCTGTTTGTACATCTTGGCCATGTGCTACGTGAATCAATTCTTGGTGTGGTTGTCGGACCTGTAGTTGTACTTTACATTCTGCTTCCTTTTCGATCGTTTTCCGAACTTTCGTGGCACTCCCTTGAAAAGTTACATCCAGAGGGGACGGTTCTGCCACAACCCTAAGTGGTGTGAAGGGTTCTTCGTCTTCTTTCTCTTCTTCTTGAGGCTTGTCCTCAGATATCATTGCATGCGTCTCAGCTTCAGACTTCTCCTCCTTTGTGTGAGTGATGGAGGCATCCTTCGTTTGCATAGTGTTTTGCCCTTCTTCTTCTGCCTTCTCTGTGGTTGCGTTCTGTTCTGCCAGCAATGATTGACTTTTTTCTTTGTTGTCAAGTTGGGCTTCGTCATAATTGACTTCGTTTAATTCGGCCCACTCGCCATCATCTTTTGATTCACTTTTAATATCTACATCCAGTAACGATGTAGTTTGCTTTTCTTGGGCGTCGGATCCGGAACTTGAGTTGTCTAGCCCAATCTCTCGATACCTGTGTACCTTAGTAAGTTTTCTTTTGGGTTTTTGCACTGTTGCAGCCTGTTGATAATGATGACCTTGCACTGGGAGATTGATTTGCCCTTCTGTATACTTGTGAGTCTCCTCCAGTGCTTGAGTTAAATCTTCTTCCGTAATTTTCCTGGGTCCTTGAGTGGTGGTGGTGGGCAGCACATGTACTCTCTTTGATTGTGGTGCTTCTTCTTCTTTCTGCAGAACTTCTCTAGGCCGCTTTGTACCTCTCATGGTTCCTCTCATCCGCGGTTGCGAACTTGTCTCTGTTTCTTCTGCTTGTTTACTTCCTTTCTTGTGTTTAGGTACTGTAGCACTCTTGACGTATTGAGCCAGCTCCACTGAAGATGGCATCTCCCGCAAATATTCGCGCATGCCCAATGCATGGTAAATCATGATTGTGAGGGCAGTAGTTCCATTGAGGAATTTCTTATTTTCCCATTTCTTTTTGGCCTCAAACAATCTTTCTTGCACATATGGGGTAAGATTTACTTGATTGCCAATTTGTTTTATGGCATGAGACAATAACTGGACAATAATTTTTTGAGGGGCCGTGTATCGGTTCATGCTCGGAAAACAAAAATGTTGGTGAATCAATCTGACCTCCTCTTCAATGTCCACTCTGTTAATGTCGACAAAGGTTCTAGTATTTGCTCCACGAATTTCTTCTTTGGCCGTATTGACACCATCTTTCTCCCATTGAAAAGCTTCTTTAATTAAGTCGTGGGAGAATTGCACGACTACCCATTCACCATTCTTATCCATCACATTGGCTTCTGGCACCAATGGATCATGTAGTGCTGGTCTTAAAGTGTTCATAACCTGTGTGCATCGTTGGAAGTCCGGCTTGTAGATGGGTAACTCAAAATATTTGTGAATTCCTGCTTTCTTCATGATATCAATTGTAGATGGCATGCCATGCAAAATCTTGAAGTCCTGGGACATGATCGGAAAGTGGTGATCTGTGTCCATAATCTTTATGTTGGCCAAAAAGAGATACTCTTCCACAGGCTGTTCATCTCTGAACCAATGTCCTTTTGCTTTCGTAAGGCATTGGGGAGGAAATTCCTGGACCTCCTCTTGGATTGTAGCTTCAGAGTCTTCAGAAGCCATCTGCACTTAATATAGAGTGTTAATCAGTATCCATATATTTTTTAGCAATCCTCCTCCATGTGTTGATCAATAATTTACTATTGCTCCGAGTGCATGGTGCCGTCCCTTTCCCGTGGGTGTGAGAAGGGTAATACCTGAATTTTTATGTGTTTTTATATTTTTTGCTGAAAAGAAAACATAAAAGTTAGTCCATAGCCGAAGCGGTTAGTGAATTTTTTGGAGTAATATTTTTATGTATGTACAAGTGCATTTCCCATTTCTCAAGGGAAAATGTGTGTGATTATTCTGAAGTTAGAAAAAAAAGTGTGCCGAATGCTTGGCCTTGTGATATGGCCCTATCATGCGTACTTTGGGTGCATCAGACACGACATGAGTGCAATCGGGTGCTTTGTCTCCTCGATCATCTGCTCCTTGTGGTAGTTTTGGTTTCCAGACCCATTTTGAGAACACTGAGATAGGTCTCTGGGTTTTCTCAACTCGTGCAGCTCTTCGTGTTCCATTTGCCTTATCCACAGTCCGATGGAATTTGACATTGCTTTGTGATCTTTTCTGATGATTCTCTGGTGGTGGTGGCCTTTGCCTCGTCTCCTGTGGCGTTTCCACCTTGGTCTTCACATTCTGTTTAACTGCTTGTATGACCTTTTTGGGAATCCATATCTGATGTCGAGATCCTTGAGCTTCAAGCAGGGGCTTGGCAATCCATACTTGTACGGGTTCTCTTCGTTTGTAGTTCTTTGTAGCTGATTTGGTGATGTCCGTTTCTTTCTTCAAAGCGCTTGTAGACCTTTTTTGACTCTGTACCTGATCCTTCCGTACCCATATATATTTGGATGGTGGTCTGTTCGAGTATCTGCTTGTTAGTTTCCAATAATGTGAACTTTGGATACTTTGAGCCTTTTTAGGAGAGGGTGTCTCCTCGATGGTTGGCTGATTCTCATCTACTTCGGGTAGCTTCGACACTACAGGGGATGTCGGAATGATTAAAGTTTCAGTTTCTACACATTTGCTTTCTGAGGGTTGAGCACAGTCGCTACTAGCTTTCATCGCTTCTTGAACTTCCTCTGATCTTGGTATTGACATGGCTTGGTTACATGGTTTCTCTTCAAGCAAGCTGAAAACCTCCTTATGCCCTATCGTGGCTGAAATATATCCTTGAGCCAGATGGATACATGCTTCTGTTTCAATGATCCAGTCTTGTCCTAGAATGAAGTCTTCCATTAAATCGTTATTCTCACATACTAGGACTCTTTGTTCCATGGAGGAATTTCCTATGTGAAGGGACACATTAGTTGTTCCAATACAGTCGAGGGTGTGACCTCCAATTCCTATTAGTTTGGCTTTCGTGGGATTCAATTGCAATTGCAGTTCATTTGCTATTCTCTTTCGCATGCAGCTGAGGCCTGCTCCTGAGTTTATCAATGCGTCTATCAATTTATACTCCGTCTGACCAATCCCTAGGTTTAGGTAAGGTTGTGTTTTACATATAACCGTTGTGTCACCATTTTTGATCTGGTAGTTTGCCATAGGGATGGGCTCTTCTCCTTGGAGATAGCGTTCATCTCTTTGCCTGATCCACTCCTTGCGTTTTCTAATGCGTTCTAGGGCTTCCTGTCGTGCTTCTTCTCGTATTCGTTCTTCTTCCCTTTTCCTACTTTGGGCTCCCAACAGTCTAGCTAGCATTTCATCGGTCAGAGGCTCCATAAATCGTTTCACTCGGCATCCACTGATGTAATTAGGAAGAATGTCTCCGTCTAGTGTGGCGAGATTGACTGCACCACTAGTGGAGATTCGATTTATGATCAGGGGTCCATATCCACGTTTCTGTAGTTTCTTTGCATGCTGTTTTAGGGTGTATACTAGGACTAAGTCGCCTTCTTTTAGTCCCTTATCTTTAATATGTGAGTCATAATATGCCTTTTGTCTCCGTTTAGCGGCATAGATGCCTGCTACCGCTTGCAATCTAGTCTCATGCAGCTTTTCAATTTGATCTAATTGCTGAGACAATTCATGACCGTTCCACTCATATTGCTGGGCTACTTTTAATGTAGGCACTAAGAAGTCAATTGGCAAAATTGCATTCTGCCCATACACTAGGTTGAAAGGTGTAGTTCCAATGGCCATTTTATATGCCACTCGGAAGGCCCAAATTGCGTGATGCAATTGTTTGTCCCAATCTGACCTTCCATTATTGACAATCTTTGTCAATACCGTACATAGTACTTTGTTGGAACTTTCAGCCTGTCCGTTGGCTTGAGGATGGTATGGGGCTGATTTTTTGTGGATCACTAGAAATTCATTCATTAGAGATTCAATGACTTCGTTTAGGAAATGAGTTCCTCGATCAATTACTATCTCGATCGGTAGTCCAAATCGGGTGAAAATGTGCTCAAAGAGAAATTTTGTTGTAGTTTGAGCATCATTTTTGCGAGTGGCTTTAGCTTCTACCCACTTTGTCAAGTAGTCGGTGGCTACTATGATGTATTCCGCATGTGATCCTTTCGCAGGTGGGTTGATTGGTCCTATGAAGTCAATTCCCCACTTGGTAAATGCTCTCGCACAAACCATGGGTCTCAAAGGCATGTCATCTCTTCTAATGGGATATTTTGCTCTCTGGCATGTTTCACAGCTTCTCACGTATGTCTCTGCGTCCATATGTAGAGTTGGCCACCACAAGCCTGCAAAGAGAATCATCTTGACCGTTCTATCTGCTGAAAAATGTCCTCCCGCAGCTCCTGCGTGTGCCATTTCTAAGATGGGAAAATACTCTCCTTCATGAACACATAATCTGAGTTGATTGTCTCTTCCTCTTCTAAACAATTGTCTTCCCATTATCACATAATCTTTGCTCAATTCTTCTAGGGATCGCTTTCTTGCTAGGATAGCTCCTATTTCGTGCTCCTTCGTTTTGAGGAATTGCACTAATGTTTTACTCCAATTAGGCGCTATGGTAGAAAATGGTAAGGACACGTGATCCTCAGGGCTAGTTTCCTGGCATTCCATACAAGTACTTACATACTCGTGAACGTCCTTGGACATATCAGGCCAATATACGCCTATTTTTTTTAATTCGCGTATTGTTCCGTGCATCCCTTGATGGGTTTTCCACTTGTTGACATGTGCTTGCTGAATTAGTTGCTTCTGTTCATCCTCCTCGACACATCTCAATAAAACTCCGTTAGGTTCCTTATAATACATGTTTCCTGCGACAATGTGTAAGTTCCTTGATTGAAAAATTTCTTTTTTGCTATTCCTGTTGATTGGGTGCTGAGGGCCATGAGTGAGTATGGGAATTAATCGTTCCGCCCACTTAGGACATACTTCAAGATTGAACAAATATGTATCTGGTAATTCATCCGGTACTCCGTTAGGTGGCTCTCCGTGTTTTAATCTAGAAAGGTGGTCTGCTCTCACATGTGTGTTTCCTTTTTTGACCACTACCTCAAAGTCAAACTCCATTAGTAACAAGAACCATCGTACCAATCTCCCTGTGTTGCAAGGCTTATTGACTAGATACAGCAAGGCTTGATGGTCAATGAAGAATTTGAACTTGTTGGCTAAGAGGTAATGTCTAAACTTCTTCACTGCGTAGACCATTCCTAAGCCCTCTCTTTCAGTAGTCGTGTAATTTCTCTCTGCTTGGTTTAATTGTCTACTCGCGTAAGCGATTGGATGATCAAGCTTTCCTTCATCGGCCGGTTGAGCCAGGATACATCCAATTGCATAGTTAGAAGCATCAACATGAATATGAAAAGGCTTGTTCCAGTTGGGTGATTTTAGAATTGGGGCTGTACTCAGCCTCGTTTTAAGCTCGTTGAAGGCCTTCTCACACTCGTCCGTCCAAGTGAACTGAGTCAATAGACCATATAAGGGTTTAGCAATTATGGCATACATGTGAATAAACCTACGGTAATATCCACAGTGTCCCATAAAGGCTTGTACTTCTTTCGCATTCTTGGGTCTTGGTAAGTCCAATATGACTTTAACCTTATCCTCATCTGTAGATATTCCATTCTTTGAAACAATGTGTCCTAGGATTTTTCCTTGTCTTACCATGAAGACACATTTCTCAGGGTTCAAGCAAACTCTATACTGCCTACATTTGTTGAATATTTTCCGCAGTTCCGGTATGTGTTCTGGTCGTTGATTTGAGTATGTACACAGATCATCTACGTATACTTCCATGCTTTTTCTGAGAAATTCTTTGAAAACATGACACATCAATCGTTGGAAGGTGGCTGGCGCATTAGTGAGCCCGAAAGGCATCACTCTAAATGCATAGATTCCCCATTCAGTCGCGAATGCGGTTTTATGCTGGTCCTCAGTTGCAATAGCTACTTGGTTATAACCAGAGAATCCATCCAAGAAGCTATAGACCTCCTTGCCGGCAACTCTTTCCAAAAGATGATCTGTGATGGGTAAAGGGAAACTGTCGCGTATAGTTGCTGCATTTACTTTTTTTAGGTTGATACACACCCTTAGCTTTCCGTTTTTCTTGGGCACTACCACTAGTGGCGATACCCATTCTGTGTGTTCTATCTCATAAATGAATCCTGCCGCTAGTAATTTGTCAATTTCTTCCTTTATTTTTGCAGCGTAAACTTCGTTATACGTGTAAGGGCGTTGTTTAGAAGGTTTCGCATCTGCTGTCATAGGGATTCGATGAGCGCATATGCTAGGTTCTACACCCTTAAGGTCTTTGTACGTCCAAGCAAATACATCTCGATATTCTCGGATAAGGTGGATGAGTTCCTCTTCTTCCTCGTCTGATACGTCTTTCCCAATATACGTGCACCTCTCTTCTCCGTCTTCTATCGTTACAACCACTTTTTTGGTTTGTTCTTTGTTATCATAGGCTTCTCCGTCTCGTGCTTCTCGTTTAGGCATTTGAGTTGCTATTTTCCTTTCTTCCACTTCGTATCTTTTAAAATGTTCTGGAACTTCGAAGTGGTCTGGTTCAGGTTCCACTTTACTTGTGTCCTCTCTATGCTCGTGCATTCTTGGGATAGTCTCAATTGCTAAGACTTCTGTCGGTTTTTCTTTTGATTCTTTTTGCATAGTTTCTAAATATTGTTCTTTAGAGTCGAACTCTGGTTCCATTTCTATGCTTTCGTACTCTTCTTTCTCCTCTTCCTCTACAATTTCTCCTGCTTCTACTTCTTGGAGGACAACCATGTAGAGGTTCACATCATATCCTTCCTCGTCTATACAGTCGTTCATCGTCAATACTTCTTCATTCACACAAACGTCTAATGTGGCTAGGATTTCCATCCAGCCATGTGGCTCGAAGAGTTCATCTGAAAAAATTTGAGGCATATAGTCGGAGTCTTCCATCGATCGATAATTAGGATGCCCTATTGGCCACATTTGTTTTTTATACTCCTCCTTCTTGGCTTCTTTGCACATCCACAACTGGGCATCCTTGTGCATCCAAGATTGGTTACTTGATCCAGCACTGTGAATGGATAGGTCATCTTCCTCTTTGTGGACTGGATTCCATTGTAATGGAGGGACATCCCGATAAGCGAATGTGTGCAGGTTTATCTTGGTGGTGTTCCCTTGATGTTGGAGATATAATGAATCTCTGCCCCAATCTTGTACTACTCGCATCTGTCGCATGAATGGTCGTCCCAATATCATTTCGTAATTGTTTGCTTTTTCAAACTTACATATGGCCAATGTGTGTTCAAACTCTACTCCACAAGTTGTTAGTTTGATTCTTTCCAATATTCCTAAGGGTTTCTCTACATGACCATCTGCTAATTGTAGCTTCATGCGCGTGGGTCGTAAGGCTGGTTTTCCCCACTTTTCCCAAATTTCCTTCGTTGCAATTCCTACTCCAGCTCCTGTGTCTAAGATGGCTTTGGTCATGTACCCATTGTAGGTGACAGGTAAGCACGTATTACCTTCATCTCCTTCACTAAATTCTCCTACTTTATCAACTGGAACCTGTATTGTGGAGTGGTTTTTTTTTCCTTTCCTTTCATTTCTCCTTTCTCTGCCGGTGGTTCTATTTGATTTGCTAGCTGTCTCCATAGATGTGGTCTAAGTTGAAGCAACTCTTCCACCGTCAATTTACATTGCACCTTTGTTTTCTTAAGTTCTGTTAGATTGTGTGAACTCTCTTCTGAGTTTCCTTTTTCTTTCCCATGCACTGTGGGTGCTCGTATTATTATCGACTCTCTTTCATATTCCCCCATGTAATTAGGCAACGTTGAAATGCTCATGGTTTCCTCTCTTTCTTTATCAAACCTTGACACTTCCTCATATGCTTCCTCTAGGTTATGATCATGGTGACTTTCTGCTCCAATTATTTCCTCAAAAGGAGGTGGACTGATTCCATCCTTTTCCCATTGCTCTTCTCTAATTCTTTTCCACAAATCTTTGGACCAATCTTCCTCTAGGTCAGGTATTATGGATACCTGTTCCCCTTGAAATTTCATTCGTTCATTTCGTTCATCTTCGCGCCTAGGCTCCTTATCCTTAGGTTGTATACACTCTTCATATAGTTCCTGTGCGATCCTTGTTTCAGGTAAAATTGGGATAGTCTTTTCTAGAGTCGCCTGAGCTACTTCGATGAGTTTTTTGCATATCGACAATCTTTCTTTCTCTAATTCCCCTTGAGGATAGAGTTTTTCATGTTGTTCTAGGTTTGGTCCCATCTTGACTCTAGCTTGGTATGCTTTTAACCACATGTCCAATTCCTCTGGCTTTGGGTCAGCTAGAATTGATCCTGGCTTCTTTGCCTCAGAGTTGATTGGTGGGGTTTCAGGGATCTCCTTATGCGTTTGTTGTTCGTTATGTTTTCTAGAACCCTTCGCTTGTTTTTTGCTGTCTTGGCTCCTGTTTCTTGCCCATTTCTCTTTGAGCTTTTCTCGTCTTTCTTTCCATTTTTGTACTTTGGTGTTTTGGGTATTCTCACATGAGTTTTCTGAATCCTCGACTATCTGAATGTTAGCGTCTCCTGTTTTATTGTTCTCTAGTTTCTCTTCAGGTTGTTTTCCTGTTTGTTGTTTTGCTTGAGCTCTAGTAATAGCTTTCAGCGGTACAGTGTACTCCTTATCACTTCCGGATTCTTCTATGACCTCTATTACATTGATTGGTGCAGGACCTTGAGTTTTTGTAGGGTTCTTAGGGCAATCTCTGAAAAGATGTTCTTTCCCACAATCACTACAGTATCCTTCCCAAATCCTGGGTGGTGGAGGGTTGTAAGGTCGAGGACACTCCCGAATGAAGTGATCCCCTCCGCATCTATAACATGGTCGTCTCTGCACGGGTGGTCTAATGGGAGGTCTCAATGGTTGTTGTGCTTTGGGCATTGTGTACATTAAAGTTGCAGTTTCCGCTCCATAATTCTGATCAAATCCTTCATATCCATAATAGGCCACGTCATATGCTGGTTCATATTCCATCATGTTGGCTTCATATGGATAGTACTCTCCTGGTGGAGGTTCATACCCTTGGTTGGTTGATTCTACATTGGTCGCTATTGAAGCTGGTATTATGGCTCTTTCCAAGTTTTCTTCTGGTTGAGTATACTTCACAGGTACAACTTGTTGAGGTTGTGACAATTGGGGTCCCAAAACTGGTTGTGGTGGTGGATACGGTGCTTGCTCATATTGTCTTGGAACTCCTACCGGATACGGGTTGTATCTAGGCATCTCCCTACCAAGCTCTCTAGGTGGGTATCCATAAGGTCGGTATTGTGGTGGATTGACAGGTCGTGTTTGCCTATTAAAGGGACAGTTCTCAGTTGTATGATTGGTATATTTTTGCTCGATGTGGCAGTATGAAGAAGTCCCTTGTTGTTGCTGTCTGTTGTGTGGATACATTGGTTGTGCACCGGCTCCTCCTCTGGTACACAAGTGTGTGGGATGTTCTCCTCCACATAAGTTACACCTCCTCAACATGGGCACTCTTTGAGCTGGATATTGGTAAGCTCTCTGTCCTTGGACTCCTAGTTTCTTAGCTAATAGTTCTGCTAGTTCTTCCATATTACTAGAATTGGACGTTACTGTGCTTCTTGAGTCTTCTGATTTTGTGAGGTCGGTAGTACCTTTGAGGTCCTCAGCAAGGTTATCTTCCAAGTCGATGCACTCTTGAAGACACTCACTCAATGTTTGCAGCCTTTTTACATACACTAGGGTTCTTAGGGTCCCGTTAGAGAGTCCATCCAAAAATAATGAAATCATCTTTTGTTGAGTCGGTTTCTCAGCCGTAGGGCATCTATCCACGTATTGATTGAATCTTCGGGCAGCAGTCTTCACCGTTTCTTTAGGGTTTTGTTTAAAGCTATGGATTAAAGATGCAGAATTGTGTTTAATCCCTCTCTTTGTGAATTCTCCTATGAATTCTTGAAAGAATTGCTCCATGTTTCCAAATCGATTGGGATCTAGAGGTTGGAACCAAGTTAGAGCTGTTCCTGTGAGGGTGAGTCCAAAAGACTCATACTGCACAAAGAAGTCCTCTACTTGTTCTGCTCTTAGAACTTGTTTAAATTCGGCAATATGATCATATGGCTCCCCTGATCCATCATAATGGTTTCTCATAAACTTAGCTACTTGGATTGGTCTCAATCTCCTCATTGGTTCAGGTGGTCTGGGCATTACAGGGAAGACCGGGGCAACTGGTCGTGGTGGAGGCATTCCTGGCTGTCCTCCCACAGGTGGTCGTGGTCTGACCGATGGTCGGAAATGGTTCCCCATCCCTGTGTGGGTCTGATTGTGTGTGTGCACTCCTGGAGTTGCAAACTGTACATGAGTACGGTTGGGCACACTTCTTTGACTGGTCTGTCCTGATGTGGTATGTTCCGTCTCTGGTTGATTTCCAAAAGGATTCTGCGAGGTAGTTGCCTGCTCCCTCTGAGGAAATACAGGCGCACCCATATATCTCAGCCGAGCCTTGTCTAGGACACCTACCGGCCAATATCTTCTTTGATTCTTATCTAGGTAAGTGAGTCTAGTTTCGTCCTCTGGGTCTTTCAGCTCATAGAATGTCATGGGGCTCTCTCCTATTCCTTGAACAGGTACGTCAGTTTGAAGCAATAAGTCTGCTCCGTGAATCATGTAGACTTCCAACAGGTAGTCGTCTTGAGGTATCAAGTCTCCTCTCAAGACCCGTGATACTTGTGATCTGCCTCTAGGGGTGGTCACTAACTCTTCAGAGTTGTTGGGATCCATGAACTCTCCTCTTTCATTGATCCTCTCCGGAAATTCAGTTACTATGTAGATGTGACCCATTTTGTCAATGTAAGCACCTCCCTCGTATTTGACAGCTGGTCGTGGTATGATGGTGACATCTTGTGCTGTTGCCATTCTGGCAACGGACCTGTTTAAGCCATCCAGGTAGATTGGAATCTCCTAGGCATTTGTGGATACATATTGTAAGGAGGTACGGTAGTCTCCCTCAACAGTAGTCATGAAATTTCCTGCTGGTGTAGGTCCTTGCATGTCTTCTGAAGCCATAAGTAGCTCCTCTTCCGAGTCACTGGAAGTTTCTAAGTAGACTGAGTGATGACTAGCCTGGGCTGTACTCCCTACTGAGGATATGACACTCCTTCTACTACCTAGAACTCTTCCTGACCTCAAGTTCATTCACTCTCTGAGGCCTCTCTTTATGCTGCTTAGATTTACTTTGGACAGCTCTACCAATGATTCAGTTTGCTTGCCAAAAGAAGGGTTTACCTCTGGGCGATACCACACTTGGCGATACTGCTCTCGGCGATACGATACCAGAGCTCCAAACGATACGATACCAGACACCCAGACGATACGATATCAGTCTGGTGTCGCGATACCAGGTTTTAGTGCCAGACGATACGATACCAGATATTGTGTCGCGATACTCCACTGGGAAATACCACGATACGATACCAGCAGAGTAGACGTTACGATACTGGAGATAAGAGGCGATACGATCTCAATGTGGTGTCGCGATACGATCCTTGACAGGAGACGTTACGATACCACCGCAGTAAGTGAGATCGCGATACTAATCTTGGCGATACGATACCACCGAAGTAGTGTCGCGATACCAAGACAAGCAGTCGACGATACGACACTTGAGAGGGCACGATCGCGATACTGAAGCAGTGTCGCGATACTAAAATCGTGTCGCGATACCACTGTATCAAACGATACGATACCACTCGGTAAGGTGAGGTCGCGATACTAGAAACTTTAGGCGATACGACACCACAATGGTGTCGCGATACCAAGTATTAGTACCGGACGATACGATACCGGAGTTCAAGCGCGATCGCGATACCGACTCAGTGTCGCGATACCAGAATGGTGTCGCGATACCAAAGCAGGTATCAAGCGATATGATACTTCTGGCGAGTGTCGCGATACAAGGGAATTTTGGTATCGCGATACCAAAACTCAACCGATCGCGATACTCAAGCCAAAAGCAAGATTTTTTCCTATCTTTTTTTACCCCCTTGCTCTCCTCACTCTCCTCTTCCTTCTAGACCTCTGTATCACACAAAAAGATAACTATGATATCAGTTTTTCCCCCCCGCGATACTGCGCAAACTTTTAATCATGCCTTTGATCATTTTTAAAGTGTTTGTGACAGATAATTTGAGAGAATGTTTACCTTGGTATTGTCTTGATTGCAATGTAAGCTCAAAACCTAGCTCTTACTGCCTGAATGCCACGATACCAAGTCCACGATACTGGTCGCTGCTCGCAAACGATACCAGAACACTGTGAAGTGTCAAATGAGCCAAATTTTTTGGTTTTTATACTTTTTGACTGAGCTTAAAATTTTTTTTGGGATTTTTGATGATTTTTTGAGGATTTTGACCTACTCCTACTCCTCTTTCCCTCACTTCTCCTCTCCTTCTAACCTAACCCTAACTCTTCCTTCTCTTCCCTCCTCCTACACTTAAACCTAAAACTTATCACACACACCTCAAGGATGAGAAGTGACAAGTGCTGAAAAGGAATACTACTCGTCAATGGACAAATTCACCTCTACAAGTACGATTCGATCACACTTGCTCTCTAACTATCACGAAGGCAACTTGGTGGAGTGCTTCCCCGGCAACGGCGCCAAAAACGTGTGTACTTGAGCCGTAATGACTCAAGGACTTGTACCAATGAGACTATACCTCGATTGCCATACAAGTGCATATAGTGGAGTTCTTTTCACACATTTAATTATCAATCCTAAGGAGTGACTTACCAAGTGTATGAAGACATTTGCACACGTGATAGAAAATGAAGTGAGTTAACTATCCAAGCAAGAGAAAAGACCAATACTACCCACACCTACTGATAAACTGGAAGTGTTGCCGCAAACCTACTTTCAGCAGTTTTGGTTTTTTGAGGTTTTCTCCCAGCCCAGAACTCCGAACATAGGCAATAGGGTACTCGTTTCGAAGCTCTCGACGAGACGAATCCAATGGTGGTGGTTTCACTCAATTCTGACCACTCTGCTGCAAGTTATGGCAGAAACAGTGAATTACGGGAACTACTAACACCCGCGTTTTTGCTTCTCCTAGCTTACGCACGCACTACAGCCACTCAAAACAAGGGGGAAGGGGTAGACAACAGTCCTACACTTGCATTTCAAGCCTCACACACACATACATGAGCAAAATGAAGATGAAAATCAACAAGAAAGAGGCAAACTCGAAATTTCCGAAGTGCTCTTCTTCACAATGACAAGAAGTCCTTTACAATGAGTCACTTTTGACTTATATACTAGTGCCCTAAGTTTGGTCCTTTCACACAAGAGACCGGCACTTTATTCACTAAAATACTAACTTCCTACTAATATACATGGGTAATTCACTAATCTTCTGAGGGGATGCATCTAGAGGACTCCTCTAGTGCATTTACAATGGAAAATATGTACAAAAGTGGTTATGTTACAAAAAATTGTGTGTCCAAATCGGAAAAATTTTGGGGCCCGTCTTTTTTCTCTGCTTTCTGCGCTCTTTAGCTCTGCAACAGTGATCCTGTATATCACATATTTTGCTCATCAAATGTCACATCTTTAGTAACAAGAAATTGCTTTGTGGATGGACTCCACAACCTGTAACCCATCTGTCTATCATCATATCCAATGAACACATACTTCTCTGCTTTTGGTTCTAGCTTATGTCTTAATTGTGAAGGAACATAAGCATATGCAATACATCCAAATACTTTACAATGATCAAGAGTAGGCTTCTTACCCCACCATGCTTCATAAGGGGTTCCTCCATCCAAAGCTTTGCAAGGCAACCTATTCACAAGATATGTTGCAGTGTTAATGGCTTCTGCCCATAAGTAATTTGGACAATTCTTTTCCTTCATCATGGCTCTTGCAAACTCTACAAGAGTCCTATTCCTCCTTTCTGCTACTCCATTCTGTTGAGGGGAGTACCTGCAAGTTACTTCTCTTTTGATACCTGCATTCCACAAATAATCATCAAACTCTTTAGAGAAATACTCTCCCCCTCCATCTGATCTTAACCTCTTGAGCTTTTGCCCTGTGATCCTTTCTGCATAAGCATGAAAATGTTTGAATGTCTTGAAAACTTCTGATTTATCCTTGATTACATACAAAGTAATCCACCTGGTTGCATCATCAACAAACAACACATAATATCTGGATCCATTTATGCTATAGTCCCTTGAGGGACCCCATACATCTGTATGAATCAATTCAAGCATATTTGAATACTTGTACCCTGATTTGTTGTAAGAACTCTTATGTGCTTTACCTAATTGACAAGCTTCACACTTGTACACCATATGTTGCCCTTCAATGTTTGGCAATCCAAGCACCACTTGATTCTTTGACATCTCCTTTATAGCTCTCTCATTGAAATGACCTAGCCTTTTATGCCATAGGTCTAATTCAGATACCTTTTGACCTCCATAGGTAAATAATGCATGTCCCACATTACCTTGGACTTTGAGAGTGAACAATCTTCCTTCCTTTTTACCTGCAATTATGTTTCTATATCCCTGATTTGGATCTTGTACATAAACACCATCATTTGTGAATCTTACCTCATATCCTTTCTCCACAATTTGCCCTACACTTATCAAATTTTTAGGAATAGTAGGAACATAAAGTACCTTGCTTAGAAGTGTACTTCCACTCTTTGTCTTCACTGATCCAATGCTCTCCACTTTATGTTTGGTATTGTCACCTGTTTGAACTGTATGTCCATTCACCCTTGCTTCCATATCAGTCATCAAGGATAGATTCCCACTCAGATGGTTGCTACACCCTGAGTCAATATAGAACACTCTTTGATCTTCTCCCATTGATTCATGAGTTGCATTCAATATAAGAGTCATGTCATCCTTCTGATCTGATGCATAATTGTAATAATTATTGTTGTAGGACTGAGATTGGAAGTTTCTTCCACCTCCTCTACCATATGATGTCCTACCTCCTCTTCCTCTGAAATTGCCTCTTTGGTTTCTGCCTCCTCTACCTCTTTGATTATAATTCTGATTATTGCTTCCACCATTTTGATTGTTATACCAACAATCATTTGCCAAATGATTTGTTCTACCACAAATCCAACAAGCTTTAGCATTATCTTTGTTCTTACCTCCTCTTCCTTTACCTCTGAAATTCATCTTCCCTTTTGTGAAGTTAGCTTGATTTGAATTTCCTTCATCATCATTTGATTGCTTTCCCTTGCCATTCTTTTTCTTGTCCTTGGAGTACATAGCTTGACTTGTACTTCTATCATTGTCTCCTTTAAGATCTTGCTCAAAGGTTAGCATGTGTCCTAGCAATTGATTAAGATCAGGAGTAAAGTGATCAAGTGACAATTCTATGGACAATATAAAAGGCTTCCACTTCTCATCTCCTCTCAAACCTGTAAGTATTTGTCTTACCAACTTTTCCTCTTCAATGTCTTCATCCACTGCTCCCAAGCTATCTGCAATATCTTTCATCCTTGCCACATAATCTGAAATTGATTGTGAGCTCTTCTTCTTGAAGGTTGTGAACTCAGCCCATAGTGAGGACTTCCTTGACTTAGTTGTATTTTGGAAATGCTCTTCCAAGGCATTCCAAACATCTGTAGCACTTTCCAAACCTCTAATGTGAGGTAGAAGGTAGTCATTTACAGCCATGTAGATCATACTCCTTGCTTGAGCATCCTTTCTCATCCAAGTCTTCAACATTGCAAGCTCTTCCCTAGTAGGAATACTAGGATCTGCAAACTCAGGTTTTTCTTCATCTCCTGTAATAAATGATATAAGATCTTTGATCATGAGGTGTGCTTCCATCCTCATGGACCATGCTGGATAGTTCTCCCTATCTAGCTTATCAATCTGCAAGCTTTCTCCCATCTTATGTCCACCTGTGTATTGAAATCTTCAAGCTTTACAAACAATGTATGTACCTTTACTTCGAATTAGACTCCTTTTGCCTTTCTTGATGTCAAATAGTCTTCCCCTCAAGCTTTGACTCCAAGCTTTCACTTCTTAGTCCTTCAAGTGTTGAATTTCTTGAATCTGCAGCAGTCAGGATCCTCCTTTCCTTAATTTGATGTCTCCTGCTCTGATACCACTGATGGAGAGTGTTAATCTCCAAAAGAACAACCTACTCTTGTGATTAGAGCACCTCTATACCAAGAGTAAGTCAAAACTCCCACTAATTTAGAGGATCAATTACTAACTATCAAAAGATTAACAAATCTGTGAAGAAGATGAAATACAGAAAAGTCTGCTGCACTATTTCTCCACATTAACCTATCAAACATGTAAAGGTTTTGATGAAACTTTGTACGAAGTATCTCCTAGAGATTGTGCATCTCCTCCAAGTTAAATCACTTCAAAAGCTTTAGTATAACTTGAGAAATCAATTTCACAAGTTACCTATGTCAGAAACTGTCATTCAGAACAGTCGATTTTACACCTGCAACTTTTAAGACTTGGTTCTCCTTGAATAGAACCCGTTTAAACAAATGCTTCTAGCCATGAGTAGCTTATCTTTCAACTTAAAGATTAAGCCCTCACTCATGCAAAACTTTAAACTGTGCTGGGAGAAATGACCAAAACATTAAGTTCGAAATCTGCGCCTGTTTTAGGAACCTGTGAATACACTTCACATATGAATGTTCCTACACTTAATTCTCTAAACCTGATTACAATTGGAGGCTAAAACTTTGTACAGAGGTCAAGCAACTCTAGACTTAGACTTGTACAAAAGCATTTCACAATTGATCTACTGTGGAAGGAGAAGACGCAGAAACATCGGGCGCAATATTTTTGATTACTCAGAAAAATTTACAGTTGAGTGATGAGGGAAAACTCAACTAACTTTTCCTCTATCTCATGACATCTAACTTCCTCATTCTTGACTTCTCACTATTGTCACATATGCTCTCATACTTGCCCCGACTTTTCTCAAAGTATTTATAGATAAATTTGTACATGATTCTTGCTAAACAAAAGATCTAAGTCAGCTATGACTATACTAATGTACATATGTATACACTTCTCTTATCCTCTGAATGTAATCTTCTTCCAAACTTTAAGAATTGATTCTTCCTTCATCCTTTAATCTTCCAAGCCTTCGATTGGTGATTGGTCTGCACCAACATGAAGTATGTGAAAGATTGTGTTCAATAGAAGGAAGAAGAGAAGGGTTGAGAGATCGGAAAGAAGGAAGTGAGAAGACTTGGGCTAAGGAGAATAGACGGATCCTACTAGGGGTCAGAAAGGTGGGCCAAATCAGGCATAGTCATGGCTTAAGGGTAAAATAGGCTTCGGCAATTTAAGAGATATAGAATCAAGATAGCTGAATATAGGTGCAATTATTTGCACATTTTACGGGCTCAAGACCTTATCCATTTGGCGATCCTGCTGGGGATGAGCTTGGTACGTCTCTACAAGAGAGTGCCATAGGTTCGCCTAGCGCCACAAGTTGGCTGAGCTCTCTGACCCAGTGACTAGTACATGAGCGAAGAAAGTTCTTCTTCAAGAAGAACTAGGACTGAGAGAGAAGAGCAAGCTGCTCGAAGGGCTGAAGCTCGAGAAAGGCGTAGGCAGGAATCATACGAGACATCTTTGAGTAGTCGAAAAGAATTAGAAGAAAGAACATATTATAGGAGAAGAGTAGCTGCTCAGGTAAGGAGACTCGAGGGAGTCTTGAAACCAAGGGCTCTGAACTTCTGGGAAAGAAGTGACATTGATATCACCCCTTTGTTTGAAATGGCTTACCGTATTCTGGTACATCTACGAGACTTCCCAAGATTCTCAGGCCTCTAGGATGAGGACCCAGACAATTTCATTCAGCTTTTTGAAGTGACTTGCGAGGCAAATGAAGTCGTAGACCAAGGGTAGAGATTAAGAATTTTTCCAGCAACCCTCCGAGATGAGGCAGCAAACTGGTATGGGAATCTGACACCTCAGGAGAGAGGGACGTACCAAATGCTAAAAGATGCCTTTTTGGCAAAATTCCGAAGATAGGGTTTTCAAGATCGCCTTGCCCAACAAATGGACTACCTACGGCAAGGGGTCAATGAAAGCATAGACCATTATATCCAGAGAATGGAGACGTTGGTAAGGAAGATGGGTATAAATGCCCCAAATGATGAAACACTAAAGAGGAGGTTTATAGCAGGATTGAGGGATCCCACTGCACAACAACATATAAGCCTCACGCGGCCCGCCAATTTGATAGCTGCCAAAGAGCAGGCTAGGGTATGGGAGGAAGTGCAATTGGGCCAACAAAGGAGAATAGAGCTCTTATATGAGCCAACGGAGGGATTAGGGGGCGCACCAGTAAGAAACCTTGGCCAAGGAGGCCCTACATTGACCACTCCAGCCTTTGTGGCTACGACCAAGACTCCATGCGAGGTTAAACCCACATTGACAGAGGAGCAAATATTAGAGCTGGTCACTCAAGCAGTAAAAGCTGCCATGCTCACCCAAGGAACATACACTGTGAAACATGAGACAACCTCGGACCCTAATCAGGGCGTGTTTAGATCCAACACATGGTGTGGGAAGTGCCATGGATATGGTCATCTAGCTTCGGAGTGCCCCACAGTTTCAAGAGTGTTCGTGGATAGACCACCACCTAGACGGTTTTGCACTTTTTGCAGTAGGCCGAACCATACAGAAGACCAATGTTATCATAAAAGGGCTTATGAAGAACGGACCCTACAATCAGAAAACACACAAAGGCGTCCTTACACAGGACTGCCGGCTCAAAGCATCCCACCCATACCTTGTTGGGAAACCAGACAGACTTATGGGCATGGTGCTCAAGGTCAGGAGGGTGGCTATCCTGGAAGGGCAGCACAGGCCCAGGGAAGGGGAACTGGTCCAATTCAATGTTGGACATGCCATGGTTTTGGACATACCCAAACTAGATGCCCAAATGAAAAGAAACCCGTTCATTACACTCCAATGTGCAGGTACTGCAGTGGAGAGGGCCACTTTGATGAAGACTGTCCAAAAAAGAAAGCCGACAGTGGCAAGGGAAAAGGGCCAGTAGAATCCTCGAACTATGTTGAGACCCAAGCGCATCCCACTCCTAGAGTACAAGAACAAATTCCTACAATAGGAGTGGTGTTTAGGACACCCGATTCCCGAGAAGGACCCAGTTCTTCCATGCACTTTGTAGAAGCTGACCCAGGCAAGAGTGCACGAAAAGAACCTATTGTGGTAGTGGTTACGAGAACTCAAGAATATATGAAGAAGGATGCGGAAAAAAATAGTGAAAATGTCGATAAAGAAAAGGCACCCAAGCATAGGGAGGTAGAAGAGCAAGTGGAGGAACTTGTTGAGCAACGAGAAATTGAAGACGGAGACGAAATCGAAATACTTCTGCGGGTGACGAAGAAGTTTATGCCAGGCATTGCTCCGTTCCCAGAGAGATTAAAAACCACAAAATGTCGTAAGGAAAGGAAAAGCACAGAGGAAATTGACATTGTGCAAATGTTGGCCGAAACAGAAGTAACTTTGGACATTGGCACCTTGCTAAGATTTTCCCCGACATATAGGAAGCAATTTTATAATGAATATATCAAGAAACCAAGGAAAGCTCGAGATAAAAAGAGATAGGAAAAAGATGTCCAAGGATTTATTTAGAGCATCACAACCCAGATCGATTCAAACGCTCCTTCTGTGGTCGTTGAAATCAAGGGATATGTAGTCCCAGGTGCTCAATTGGATAGTGGGGCAGCGGTCAACTTAATGACAGAATATATGATGAAGGCTCTCGGCCTAACCCACATGGAGGAGACTCCAATGTCCCTAAGGATGGCGGACCAAACTCAAGTGAAACCGGCTGGCCTTTTGAAGAATGTGAGCACAGTGGTTGGAGGATTAGATTTTAGTGTCGATTACTTGATAGTCAGACCGAGAACGTCAGAAGCGACCTTCTCAATCCTACTTGGACGACCATGGCTTGTGCAAGCCAAATGTGTGCATGACTGGCGCACGGGGTTCATTACAATCGGGCCAAAATCCGATCGCGTGCAAATCCAAGTTTCCTCGAACTCAAGTGACAAGAAGCCAACAATAGAGGAGGAATTGGAGAAAAAAACAAAGGAGAAAGCGAAGCAAGAAAAAGCACGGGTAAAGTTTGCCCTAAATGCTGAACCCTACAAGGATCTGCTTCAGGATGGATTCAATTTGCAATTGTTTAAATTCCAAAGCACGAAAATGGGAGAGTATAAGAACCCATTAGCTTACAAGGATGATTCGGACCAAGAATTGCTTGGATGGTTGACACGCACAAGTCAACTTGACTGTTACATGATGAACATAGACTCAGGGGAAAGCAAGGCTACCAATTCCTTGGAAATAGGGACTTCAGAAAAAGAATCAAGTTCCAAAGTAGTTTCATCAATAGAGATAAGGCGATTAAGAGAACAAGTTAGGGTTTTGGAAGAAGAGCTCCAAAAGAGACGTCAATTGTTTAAATTCCAAAGCACAAAAATGGGAGAGTATAAGAACCCATTAGCTTACAAGGATTTTTTAAATTCCAAAGCACGAAAATGGGAGAGTATAAGAACCCATTAGCTTACAAGGATGATTCGGACCAAGAATTGCTTGGATGGTTGACACGCACAAGTCAACTTGACTGTTACATGATGAACATAGACTCAGGGGAAAGCAAGGCTAACAATTCCTTGGAAATAGGGACTTGAGAAAAAGAATCAAGTTCCAAAGTAGTTTCATCAATAGAGATAAGGTGATTAAGAGAACAAGTTAGGGTTTTGGAAGAAGAGCTCCAAAAGAGATGTCAAGAGTCAGAGGTAGTGACAGAAAGGGAACCCAAGCCAAAGGTCAGGATTGCAAAAGCGGAACTAAGGAAATTGAGTCCAATTGGAAAAGAACAAACGAATGATCTATTGGCAAATCATACACGTATGATCGGGGAGCATTTTCCGATCAAAGTAATATCAAGAGGTGAGGGATATTTGAGAGAAGATAATGTGGAAAAATGGGAAGTTTCCACAGAAAAGTTTCTAAGCATCGGATCGGAGTTACCAGAAGAAGTGCGGGAAGGAATCAAATTAGTACTGAGGAATTACAGTATGGCCTTTGCATGGTCATACAGTGATCTGAGAGGAATTGATCCCCAAATTTGCCAGCATTATATAGACTTGGAAGAAGGCGCCAGACCAATATGTCAACGACTTAGGCGGACAAATCCAGTCTATTCGGAATTGATCAAGCTGGAATTGACGAAGTTGTTGGAAGCGGGATTCATATATCCCATCACATCTAGCGAATGGGTATCACCAATTGTAGTTGTTCCGAAAAAAAATAAAAAAATTCGCATTTGCATAGATTATCGGAAGTTGAACGAGCACACAAAAAAGGATCACTTCCCTTTGCCGTTTACTGATCAAATCTTGGATAGAGTAGCTGGCCATAAATTGTACTCATTTTTAGACGGTTTCAGTGGATATAACCAGATCCAAATCCATGAAGAGGATCAATCAAAAACAACTTTCACCACGGAATGGGGTACGTACGCATATCGTGTTATGCCATTTGGATTATGCAATGCACCAGCCACATTCCAGAGGGCAATGATAGCTGCATATCAAGACTATTTGCAGGATTGGATGGAGATATTCCTCGATGACTTTGCGATCAGAGGCGACGATGAAAACATGACGAAGAGGATCGAAGCTATTTTAAAAAGAAGCATTGAAAAAGGCATCGCATTAAATCCTGAAAAGTGTATGTTTGGAGTACGAAGAGGATTGCTCTTGGGACATGTTATTTCCGAAAGAGGGATCTCGGTTGATGAGGATAAAGTGGAAAAAATTGGGCGACTCCCACCCCCTCAAAACCTACGGCAACTTAGGGGATTCTTGGGACATGCCAACTATTACCATCGGTTTATATTAAACTTCGCCTCTAGAATTAGTGAGATCCCCCCTTTGTGTACATACTCCTTTGGCCTTCGACTTTGTATATCAGCCTTAATGGCTATATGTCAAGCAATAACTAATTTATGCTGGGGTGATGGGCATATCCAAGCGTCGCTTTTTTCGGTCTGATGAAGATGAAGGAGATTGTGGAAATGCTGACATCACTGATCCTGGTATGTATGCACCAAAGAGGAGTAGAAAAAAAGAACCAGCACAGGAAGGCTATAGTGGTATCACATCTTACAGAATGTAGGGCAACGAATCTCAAACGGTCTTTTTTTGTTCTACAGAAAAGGGATTACATGATTTCGCTACTCACTCAGTGATAGACAGTTCTGATTGTGAAGAGATTGCAGAGACATCATTGAGACTCAGACTCTCCCATGGTAGAGATGGTAAAAGCAAAAGGAATCGCTATACATCATACCCTTTGAGAAGGGGCAAAAAAGGTGTTTTAGCTTCCAAGGATGTTGATTCCAAAGCTAGATATAATTGGCTTGGAGATAGATCAGAGAATTGGACAGCAGAGGAGAGTAGAAATGATCCGGAATTGATTTTTGGGGAAGAGTTCGAGGAATTAATTGTGGAGGAAGTATTGAATGCATCAAAGGACACATACACCAAAGAGAAAGATTTGCCAGAGAGGTTTTAGATCCATGAAAAGATTCTGGATACAACAGTACTTACAGAAGACTAGAATAAGGAAGCAATCTGGATTTACAACAGATTGTTTGGAGATTCTGCATCAGTTACAAGAGATGTTGACCTCCAGTCCATCGCAGATAATAGCAAGGATGACATCATTCAAGAAATTATATATGTGCTTATGCAGCTACATGTCCAAAGTGTGAGGTGATGTATTTGACTTAAGGAACAATAGTCGTTGTGACTTGGAAAGTACAAAATAATACTGGCATCAGTTTCTGCAGGTTCCAACTATTGGAATTTATCGGTTTGAAGGGTGCATGCACTTGGATCAAAGAAGAGAGCCTCTTGATATTATTTCTCAAGATCAAGACAGGAGGGCACAGCTTAAGACATTCAAGTTATTTTGGATGATCTTTCAATGAGACCGGAAATGGCTATTACTGATGAAGAAAAAAATACTCACACAACAAGGAGCATGGAAGCAGCAAGCCATGAATAAGGAGACCAAATAGTGGCAAAAGAGATAGTTTTTAATGGACTAATTTGAGCCTTATGGGATGATGAGCTACATAGTGCTCTTACAGGAGCAAGACATGTGGCTGCTTATGAATTGGCATGTGAACCAACAGTTAGGACTCATGTGCGGAATCTCTTTTATGAACATGCTGTTCTAAGTACGACGCCTGCAATCAAGGGGAAACTAATAATTGATGCTTTCATGAATTCGGAAGTGTTAAACTCATTCAAGCAAGGAGTATAAAGGTCATAGAACATGCAGAGTGGCTTCTCATACAGAAAGCGGAAAAGGAGGAGCTTTTAGAGATGCTTATTGAGTTTTTTCAGGACGTTTACAATGGGATAGTAATGAAAAGTCTTGAAGAGGGATACCTTTCAAGTTCTTCAGATGAAATTTCTAAAATGTGGAATGAACAATGTAAATTAACATTACAACATGCCCTTTTGCAAATGTTGTTGCCTTCACTGGTTGAAGAAATCACGATTGGCATTATCAACAAGTGCCAAGACTTGGGTTCAAACTGAATGTAGTATGAGCTTGTGGAGGAGAGTGTCTGTAGGGCCTTATCTCCCAAAGGATCCCTGTGTTCATCTAGGAAGTGATGAACAATAGCTTCACCGAAAGTCGGATGATCAAGATAATTTGAAAAGTTTCATACTTCTGCACGGACCAAGTGTTATTGTTGTAGGGGCAACAGTAAATCCAGCTTATCGCTATCTAAAAAATACTATTTTGGAGGTATTAAGCAAGGCTGTAGAGGGAGATTCTAGTCTAATTAATGTTCCTGTGATGTATGGGGAAGAATAACTTGTTGTATTGTATGAAAAGTCAGATGTTTCCTAGATATCATCCAAAAAAAAAAGAGAAGAGAGAGAAAAAAAAGAAGAAGAAGAGGAGGAAGAAGAGAAGGCTAGGGGTAAAAAAGAAAGGAAACGCCAAGGAAACAAGAAGGAGAATGAGGAAGATGGGAAAGAAGAAATGGACGGAGGAGAAGATGAGGACGAGGAGTAATGATAAGAGAGAGGAATGAGGAGAATGAGGAGACAAGAAGAAGAAAAAGAAGAAGAGGAGTGATAGGCAGAAAATGAAGAAATAGCATGCGAGTGGGGGGATTTGCACATATATGCATATTAGTCTTGTTTTTCTTTTCTTTTAAATTAAGCATTATTTCTTTCTATTTCCCTAAAAGAGAAAATTGTTGACGTTCAGGGATATTAGAAACAAGGTGACAGATGGCAAATCACATAACCCAGATGTATTTGTACAGCCTCGTGGTATATTTTTCGGATCAGGCTCTAGCTAGTATGGACATAGATGTCGAGAACTTGGAAACGGAGTATGATGTGGAAGAAGCTCATTGGTTGGTATGTTTTCTAAATCAAGACATAGATGTTATCTTTCACATTCCATGGTTCAAAAGATATTTGCTTGAATGTGTGGGATGCACAGACGGTAGATATTATTATTCTGATTCTGACTCCACTCGAGAAATGCCCAATGAGGAAAATGACATCCGTTGGGATTGGGCTGATATGTTAGTAATTCATAGCGACGATGAGGCTCCTCCAACAGAGCCTGACTCACCTCCTGGAGAACATTGATCACCAACTATGAAACGAGGCTGAGTAGAGACTTTTTAAGCTACCTTATATAACATTGCCACCTTAGGGAAGAACTCTAAAATAAGATGAGAAGAATTCGGATTGGTAAATGTGATTGCGGTTAATCAGTCGTATCATATAATCTTTATATCTTAATAGGTTATGGCAAGAGGAAATCAACCTATCAGCTTTCATGGGTGTTTTTTGTATTTTTGTACTTCTGGTTGCATGATGTGAGGGTTGGGTGGGTAGATGCTCCTTTCTGCCTCTCCCTAATTCTCACGACATGGGAGATGATTGGATGAAAAAGAAAAAAAATAAAAGAGGAAGAAAAAAAAAGTGTGTGTACATATGTCTGTGTGCCTGCGCGCTATGACAGGCTAGTAGGTGGGCGGAATCCTCCTGATCGGGTGGTCAGGCCCGCGAGCTGACGCTAGTTTCGTCATAGGCCAGGACGACTGTGTGTATATCTGTTTTGGTGCTTCGCGCCATAGCGGGTTGGTAGGTAAGTGGAGCCATCTCGGCCGGGCGGTCGAGACCACGAACCGCACCCAGCTTTGCTATGGGCAAGCACGTATATATGTGTGTGTATATGTCAAGTATATATGTGGTTGTGCGCTATGTTGTGTTGGTAGACGGGTGGAGCCAACCTGATCGGGTGGTCAGGGCCACGAGTCGCATCCAATTGCAACATAGGCCAACTCGTGAATTAAAAATAAACAAAAAAGAAAAGAAAAAAAATAATGAATCAATATTCTCACTCCTGAGGGGGAGACATAGAGAGGAGGAGGGCGATGATCGCCCGGAAGGGTGTGTTTTTGCATGCACGTGTCTAATGGGACGGCATGATGATAGCTAATAGATCGATTTGCTCAAGGCTAATACCAACAAAAGGTATAAGTATTATATGTATGAGTGGTTGGTTTGTAATCCATTTTTCCAATTTGGTTTGTTCTCATTTTATTAGCAGGTTGTTCCAAAGGTCGGTAGTGGTGTATTTGTTCTTAAAAATTCTTTATTCATGTCTCGCTTCATCTGTTGATGATCTGTTTTTTGGGATATGAGGTAAGGCCGCGCTTTAGGAAATCTCAACATTACTTGTGTGTACATAGCCTGCTGAATTTTCATATGCGATATGATTATGTGACATTTTGGGTTTTTTGTTTTTATTATTGCATGTTTTTGGTCTAACCCCTTTTGATGAGTGAGCAGATAAGACAGAAAAGGAATCAAGAAGGTTTTCAACAAGGCGAGCAAGGTAAGGAATTTGTTTTGGAAAAAGGTTAAAAAGGCATTACTTCACCAAGGGCAACATCGTGTCTTAATCATTTTTTGTCAAATACAAAAAGTTGTTGACGTCGATTAAAATCATGTTTTGGAATAAGACATGCATACATTGCATTGCTTTGTTTTTTGCATAAGAGCATGATATGGAAAGGAAAGGAGTCATGCATGAGGGTGTAAGAAAGAATGTGATCGGAAGTGTAATGGATGTGTTACGTGAATGTAATGATGCTTGTGACTGTGGACATGATTGGCAGAATAAAACAATAACCGAATGAAGAAAAATATGCATGATGATTGTGCATGAGGAGAGAGCATGATATAGATATGTTTGTGGTTTGTCGGGTCTCATTTGCTGAAATGATTGAATTGTATCTCTATGGGAAATTTAACCGTTTGGATGAGTGACAGGTGAAAGGGAGATTGCGGGAATGCTTGTCGAGGACGACATCGCAAGTAAGAAGAGGGGATTATGTTACACAGGAAGGTTGTGTGAATTGGGCAGTCTAGTAGCATGTTGAATATGAAAAAATTGTCAAAAAATGTGTTTTTAAATAATTAGAGAATTGTTGATGGTTGTATTGATGTTCATTGGGTGTGTGCATTTGTTAGCATGGAGAGGTTCTTGAGTGCAAGATTTGCAATAGGAGGGTACAAGTTTGTTTGTGAGTCAATGAATGGATGTATGTGTTGATTATGACATAAGGACATTTTGAATTTGTATTATGGTAATCACATGTGTATCAAAAAGGATCCAAGAGTGTTTGAGTATATGGTTGCATTTCAAAATGGTGTGAAAATATAACATATAAGTGCTTGTGTGGTTATAAGTAGGGTGTGGATGAGATGCATGTATGTACATTTTTGCTTGCGTATTGCTATTAGATGCTATCAGATGGAAACCTGGCATATCGACTAGTCATAATAAGAAGAACAACCACAGAATAGATATAACAGTTGGAGAGGTCTATTGTCTCCAAAGTTGAATGGGCACCATATCAGAAAATAATATCTGCAAATGCTTTAATCATGGTGTCAGTGAGCTGGCCTCCATCACCACATTTCTTCGAGCGAATTGTTGGTTCTATCCTTGCACACACCGTGAGTAGAGACAGAGAGGCACTAGTTGACGATCGGACACCCGTTGACCTATCAATCAGGAAATGTTTCCTCAGAATGTGCCACTGCCACACTGGTTGGAAAGGCTTCGTCAATCAATATTACAATGTCTTACATTTGTCTCATCACAATATTCACCAATTTTATATTGACTAAAACAAGCTTTCCCGAGCAGCTGGGATTAATGATGATATTGTGGAGACGCAGGATGACTTGCAGTTGATGATTGCTGACCTGATGCTATAAAGTTCAGGAGAAGATAACATCAATGAAATTGGATGGTGTTTGTGCTAACATCAAGACTGTGGATTCCTTAGTGGGAGTGTACTTGTAATGGTTACAGGTGCTATTATTGTACACAGTGGAGCATTTCGCAGTTTTGTCCAGACTTTTTTCAAAATGGTTATTTTGTTCTGAGTACTATTTGAAGATTTTCTGATAGTGATATGAAACTATAGAAAGCATTGGGGTGGGGGTCGTGCTTTGCCCTCCCTCACTTGTGAGCAGAGTTGGTACAAGGAGTGGGTGTCAGGGGTGTCAGGGAGAGGACAGGAGTCGTGGGGGGTTTTGATTGAACCACTAGCAAACCAAAAGCCTGCAGCAGCTCGGAGCTTGAGGAGGACTGCTCAAATCTATGGAGCAGGCAGCGGCCAAGCACAAAGGAAATATTGTTGTTGTCCTCGACTTCGGGTCACAGTATACCCATCTTATCACGCACAGGGTGAGGCAGTTGGGCGTTTGATTTGTGTGTCTCATTGGAAATGCTCCTTTGTCTACCATTGCCTCATATGCGTCCTCTCTCATCATTCTCTCGGGTGGTCTGCATTCCGTGCATGAGCATGGCTCTCCATCTCTTCCTCCATCCCTCTTCGACTATACCGTTGAACATAGCATTACCGTTCTTGGAATCTGCTTCGGCCTTCAGCTCATTGTCAAAGTTCTAGGCGGCCATGTGAAGCCTGCACTAAGTCAGGAGTACGGGTGTATGGAAGTGCAGCCCGTACCGGGATCTGCTCTGTTTGGTGACGGTCCCCTCTACACTCGTCTTTCTGTATGGATGAGCCACGGGGATGAAGCCGTTGAGCTCCCGAATGGTTTTACCGGTGCATGCAAGGGTATGAAAGGAGGAATAGCAACGATTGAAAATCCTTCTCAACATATTTACGGGCTCCAATTTCACCGAGAGGTTACACACACTTTGCGTGGCATTGAAATTCTCAAACAAATTTTGTTCAACGTATGCAATATCAAAGCAGATTGGAAAATGCAGGATGTTCTTGAGGATGGTCAATCAACTATTGGTCCCACCGAGCATGCCATTTGTGCATTATCAGGTGGTGTTGATTCAACAGTTGCAGCTTGGGGGAATCACCCCCGATGCTGTAACATACGTTTGTGCTCTGAAAGCAAGCATTGTCATGGATTCTGTAATCAAGGGCTTGGAGCTACATGGGGAAATTGAGCGACGTGGCTTGATGCATAAAGACCTTCCTATTGGAAATACTCTGGTTGACATGATATACAGAACACTCCCAGGAAGAGGAAGCTCTTGAATGTTTTAGAAAGATACAACAAATGGGCTTCTTTGTGAATGATGTTACATTTGCACGTGTCTTAAGAGCCTGTGGAAACTCTAAATGCATAGAAAAAGGTGAAGAGATACATTCAATAATAAGAAAAAGAGATCCACAACTTGAGAATGAGGTTTAGGTAGGTTGTGCCTTAGTTGATATGTACAGCAAATTCGGATTTGTTTCCAAATCCCAGCAGGTATTTGAGACGCTTGCTTCAAGAACGGTCTTTTACTTGGAATATGCTCATTACTGGTTATGTTGAGCATGGGCAATGTGAAGACGCCCTTATTTTCTTGGAGCTAATGAAGCTGGAGAGTGTCTTTTCAGAAAATGTCACACACATTACTAGATTAAAAACATGTGGAATTTTAGGAACTATCAGCAAGAGTGTACAGATACATGCAGAAATTGAAATAAACAGGTTGCCTCATAATGATGCAGTGGTGGGTAGTGTTGTATTAGACATGTACACAAGATTTGGCTTGCTTGATAAAGCACATCAAATGTTCCAGAAGCTGCCAGTGTGAGAAGCTCCATCATGGACTTCACTTATTTCAGGACACATCGAGCTAGAGCAAGCTGATTTGGCAATTGATTGCTTTGACTACATGCAACATGAAGGTGTTGCTCCTGATAGTATGGCAGTTATTTGCAGCCCGAAAGCCTGTGCTATACTCGGTGCTGTTGATAAACACTTATACATGCATAGGTTGAAAGGATTGACATTTTCAAACATGATCATGCAGTTAGGAACAACCTTATTTCTTTTTATGCCAAATTGGACCGTTTAGATATTGCAAAGGAAGTATTTGAAAATCTAAGTTCTCAAGATGCCACCAATGGACTTCACTGGTAGCTGCTATGCTGATCAGGGCCAAGATGAGGCAACACTTGATTGCTTTTATCAAATGAAAATGCTAGGATTTTCTGCACCTGATGCTTCATAAATAATTATTTTGAAAACATATGGCCATTTGGGAGGAGTGTCTAAGGGTTCAGAAATCCCACTACAGTCTTGTGGAAAGAAATGAACTTCCCCATTTGCAAACAATAACTAATAGAGAATGGAGCAACAAAACAGTCACAATATACAAAGAACTCGGGGCTTCTGGATCCATCCTTACTTTTTAGAAGAAGATGGCATCGACACACTAGCAAGGTCTCTACAAAAAACTGAAGGTTGCATGACTAGCTCGCTGTTGCAGTGGCTCTTGGGAAACTCTAGGGAAGAATCTGGATGAGAACATTGCACCATTTATAAATGGAGATTACATCTAGGTTATGATGGAGAATGTTGGTGACGGAAACAGATCCTAAATTCCAGGGACCTGCCCCCCCAGTCACTATGACCGACTCTCCCTGTACTCTGTCCCTCTTCTCTCTGCCCTGACTTGACAGACCTTGTACCTGCCCAGTCCCTCCACTCCTCTGCCCACTCCTTCCCCCACTTCCTCTGCCATCACCTGATAGTGAGTTCCACTCCTCTGTCGTGGTCAGGACCTGTAAGTGCCTTCACTGCCATTGTTCCCCCCACTCTCCCTCTACCCTGACACCCACTCCTACAAACCCCAAACCCCCACGTGCACCCAAGCTCCTGCAGCCCACGTGTGGTCAAAAAAGGTATCTGACCCCTCTGCCCCTCCCCATTCTATAAAATGGGTACTCCTTGCCCAAAAAAAGGAGCTAGTTGCTCAATTATTGAAAAACAGTGAGGTTAGTTAGTTAGTTAGCTGCTTGTTCGATCATTCTACAGAGAGAGAAAAGCATCATAGTGAGTGAAGAAGTTTCTGCAAGACTGAAGCAGGGAGGGGGTTGTGTCTGTTTGGTTTGCGTCAGAAGGGAGCTTGGACAGTGGTGGCAGCAAGGGGTTGAGAAAGGTGGAGATACCCTGATCGTGCGAGGAGTTTCCTCTGTCCCTGTGGTGTGCAGGTCCGCCCAAGCAGCAGTAAGAACGGTTGAAGCGAATCAGAGCCTAGGAGGGATAAAAGTAAGCGATCAATTATCTATTTCAATAACCACTCAGGATTTGAACTCGACTAGCACTACAGGATAGGGATGTATGCATTCTGAGAGTAATATATGTTGTGTCTTCTTTTGCTTGACATTTATGCACTCACCTATACTTCCTATCAGTGAATCTATTCATTATGAGGCTTCACGTAAACTTTAGTTAAGTTTTAAGGACAATTGGAAGAGCATATTGGAAGCACATTTTCGTGAAAACATAAGCCGGCACGTATGGGACCCGAACATATAAATACCTGTGTGATTGCATTTAGGTGTTTACAGGGAAGGGCATATGAGCATAATGAGTCCAAAGCAGAGGCAAACAAAAAAAAAAAAACTAACTGTTGTTCATAAATAATAGATCAGTGCACTTCACAAGGGTTGATGTTGTGATTAGAGAATTAATCGAATGATTGGACGTTTTTCTGTTGCCTAAAATCCGAGGGGCCCTAGTAAATGTTAAAATGCAATTCATCAGCACCAACGGCATTTGCCCTCGTCGAACCATGAGAATTGTAAATCTGCACTTTCCGTGATTAGTTTCTAGATGGTGTCCTTGATCGGTCTCATGCTTTATACTGTGATTAGTAGTCTTAAGTCTTGGGTGTGTTCGGAAAGAGCCAGACTCTCTTTTAAGATGTGTTGCTAAACGGCGAGGAAGAAATCTGAAGTTAGATGGCAAATTGTTTGTTTGAGCGAATAAAGAAGTTTCATTAGCATATTGAAGGGACATGGATATCGGAAAAATACAACTCCCCGTTCTAGATTTTAGCAAATGAATTCTTCACACCACTGACTTATTGGGACTTAACATAAATTACATATGAAATCTAAGAATGAGGAGAAACTGAGTGAGAGAGAGAGGGAAAGGGAGTGGAAGTGAAGGAAAGGTGTGTGTATGTGTGTTGGTATATGCTCGAGGTCCGAGTGATTTTGTGCTAGTTTATCTTGACTGTCCAGCATGCATGTGTGGACTGAATGGGAGAGTGAGAGGTAGGAACAGAAAGTGAACAGGATTGGGAAAAAGAGGGAGTGTGTATGACTGTGAGCACGAGAAAGGGAGAGATATTGAAGGGTATGGGTGCGTGAGCAAGGGAGTGTGTGAGTCTACATGTGTGGGAAGTGTGTAAAAGAGGAGAGAGAGAGAGAGAAAGAGAGTGAAAGAGTGTATGAGAGGTAGAGAGTCCGAGAATGTGTGTATGTGAAAGAAACTACGGTTGTTTTGAAGTTTCGCATCCATACTATGCTATAGGTTGGCAATCATGCATGTTGTAAGTATACGAGTGGCTTGTTCTAAAAGCTTGAGTTGTTGATTATCTTCATGGAGACACCTGCATGTATGCATGTATTCCAATGATTGGGCATGTGTGTGAGAGGGATTGTTAGTAAAAGTTGAGGTTGTGCAAATGCTGATGTGTGCATGTGACTGAAATGAGTTGTTAGCTTGAAGAACTAAAGTGAGGGTGTGTGTGTAAAGTGTGAGAGATAAAGAGGAAAGCGGGGAGAAAGTGATTAGATTGGGTGCATGAGTACATGAGATAGAGAAAGGAGGGTAAGAGTATGAATGATAGAGGGTAAGTGGGAATTAGGCTGTGGGTTAAGTGGAGAATGGGATGGGTGCTAGGGTGAATGTGTGTATGTGTGTCTAAGTGCAGGTGTGTTTGGGTGTAAGAGAGGTGTGAGTGAGAGAGTGATAGAAAGGAGAGTGTGAGAGAGTGACCATGGTGTGAAGTATGTGAAAGATTGTGTTCAATAGAAGGAAGAAGAGAAGTGTTGAGAGATCGGAAAGAAGGAAGTGAGAAGACTTGGGCTAAGGAGAATAGAGGGATCCTACTAGGGGTCGGAAAGGTGGGCCAAATCAGGCATAGTCGTGGCTTAAGGGTAAAATAGGCTTCGGCAATTTAAGAGATATAGAATCAAGATAGCTGAATGTAGGTGCAATTATTTGCACATTTTACGGGCTCAAGACCTTATCCAACATATACATATACATATACATATACATATACATATATCTATACATATACATATACATATACATATACCTATACATATACCTATACACATACATATACACATACATATACATATACATATACATATACATATACATATACCTATAAATATACATATACATATACCTAAACATATACATATACATATACATATACATATACCTATACACATACATATACACATACATATACATATACATATACATATACATATACATATACCTATACATATACCTATACATATACCTATACATATACATATACATATACATATACATATACATATACATATACATATACATATACATATACATATACATATACATATACATATACATATACATATACATATACATATACATATACATATACATATACATATACATATACATATACATATACATATACATATACATATACATATACATATACATATACATATTCATATTCATATTCATATACACATTCATATTCATATTCCTATACATATATGTTGGCATACAAAGCAATAAAGGAGTCATGCACAATACGGCAACAAGGCCAGATCATTTTTTCCCATAGATTATGTACAACCCAAGTGATTTTAATCACTACACAAACATTGTAAATCCCGTTTTTGGTAGATTAGACTCCATTTTGTGCAAGCCGAGGAGTCCTCGAGCTTGAGGAGTATTAGAAGTACCATCGTACCAAATTTCATAATTTTTAGACTTCGTTTGAGCCCTCAAATAAGCCCTGGAACCTAATTTTTAACTAGGCCGGACACTAGGTCTGGACAGGGCCAAAAGCTAGTCAAAAACTATAAAAAGAGCTAGAGAGCTCATTTTTGGGGGTAGATTGTAATTGAAACGAATTTGTAAAGAGCATGTTGAAAGTAATCTAAAAGAACTCCATTGATTCTCTCTCTTTGTCTTGCCGTGTGTGCGCGTGTGTGTGTATGTGTGTGCATGCTTGTGTGCTTCTCACTCACGCACTTGTGCCGCCACTTGCTCGAGGTCTTCATACCATCCTCACGTCTTCCCGGATTGACATTAAAGGAGGTGCTACTCATCACTGAGCTACACCAAATTTTGGCGCCGTTGCCGGGGATCGAGCTTTGAGGACGAGCGTGTGATGGTAAGACGTAGAGTTGACGCGTTGGAGTTGTAGGTATTTTCTTCACTCTCATCGGTTTTCTTTTACTTTCTTCACCATCTTCATCATCATCATCACCATCTCCCACGTCCATCTCCATCATCGCGAAAATTTCAGTTTTGACTATATCCCCATCTCCACCTCATTTCCCTCATTTCACTTGTGAGAGAGAGCGAGAGAGCGAACTTGCATGTGCTGTTTTTGCTTGTTTTCTGAGCTATTTTGCAGGTTTTTGCTGTACCATCATCCCCAGCAGTGTGCGCAGGTACGACAGGCTCTGCACAGGTCCCGGGACGACAATCTCTGTCTATCGCGACAGACAGAAAATCTTAACATTTTGTGAATGCATGATTACCACTGTAACCTACACCTTGTGGGCACTCTAGATCACTAGAAGTTTTTCAAAAATTTGCATTTTTTCAGTCTATCGCGACAGACACTGTCTATCGCGACAGACACCGTCTATCGCGACAGACACCGTCTATCGCGACAGACAGAAATCCACGATAGACACCGTCTATCGCGACAGACACCGTCTATCGCGACAGACAGAAATCCACGATAGACACCGTCTATCGCGACAGACACCGTCTATCGCGACAGACAGAAATCCACGATAGACACCGTCTATCGCGACAGACACCGTCTATCGCGACAGACAGAAATCCACGATAGACACCGTCTATCGCGACAGACACCGTCTATCGCGACAGACAGAAATCCACGATAGACACCGTCTATCGCGACAGACACCGTCTATCGCGACAGACAGAAATCCACGATAGACACCGTCTATCGCGACAGACACCGTCTATCGCGACAGACAGAAATCCACGATAGACACCGTCTATCGCGACAGACACCGTCTATCGCAACAGACAGAAATCCACGATAGACACCGTCTATCGCGACAGACACCGTCTATCGCGACAGACAGAAATCCGCGACAGATACCGTCTATCGCGACAGACACCGTCTATCGCGACAGACAGAATTTCACGATAGACACCGTCTATCGCGACAGACAGCCCCCATGATAGATTGTGTCTATCGCGACAGACACCGTCTATCGCGATAGACAGGCATTTTCGGCAAAAAATTAAGGAGTGAATTTTTGGAAATTTAGGCTAAATTTTGGGCATATTTGCACTTTCATGTACTCATCTACTTACAAAGGCCTTAGAAAATGCATTAAAACCCCCGAAAGGTTCTATTTGTCTAGTTAACCCCCTAAACCCTGAACGGTCATAACTTTTTCATACGAAATCCATTTTCTGAGCTCTAGGGCTTGTCGGAAAGCTCGTGACATATACTACACGCCCTCAACTGTTTTTTATAAGAATAACGCGTTGATTTTCAGTTAGGATATTTGGAAGTTGACACACTGAGGGGTAGGAACACCAAGGGAGCTCTAGAGTAAATTTCTAACAATGCAAAAGGGGGAACAAGGGTCATTAAAAAAGTGTCTGAAATAAATTGTCTGTCAATTGAAAGGTCTACTTGGAGCTAATCTTGGGATTTATGCAAGCCTATTGAGAAGCAATTGAGAGTATCCAAGCAAGGGTGTGGCACACGCTTGAGAATCAACTTCTCGAGCACTAAAGAGCAAGGTTCGGCAAGAAAGGTCGGAATATTCTCAACTCCTCTTCAATTCCTAGCCTAGGCTAAGAGCGATTAGAAGTAGGAGTAAGTCAGGGCGACGATAGGCCACTATCAAGTTGAAGACTACCTAAAAACTCAAGTTCAAGCTAAAAACTTAATCTCTGTACTGTCGACAACATAAAGGAAAGAACCTAACGTGGAACGATCAACCTGAAAGTACGAAGAACATTCAAGTATTCCTGACGACGTAATAGCAGACAAGACTTTAAACACGAGGAATAACTAAAAAGAATCAAGTGACTGGTACCACTTGATCGGCAACGAGGTTGTACTCTGGGCAAAAATTTGGGCTAATCAGTTAGGCATATGAACCTTAGATCAGGACGACACCTAGTAAGAGAGAGACAAAGCCTTAGGTCTTCAGAGGCTAGTGTCAACCACACTGCTAGGTCCTGGGCCCAGCAGTTGAGCCACCACTCGAACTACCCTCGCTCTAAGACCAGTGAGTCAGAGATGTCTCAAGGCGTGGACAAACCTACGGGAAGTTCAGGAGTGCCCTACTTGTACAGGGTAGAAGGCCCTTACAAAACACAGTTGGAGTACCTGAGGACCAACCGATTAGGTGCTAGCATCTATGAGGACGGCTTAGGAAGATCTGTGGTCCAGATTAAAAACCCTGATCAATCCATTGGACTAGAACACCCAGCTGTCAAGTTTGAAAATGGTGCATACCTGGACAAAGAAGGAACTATATATGTAGTCACTAGTCATCCTGATAGGACAGATGACTTTGGGAATGTAATCTCAGAAGCGGACTTAGGTGACCTGGAACAAGGGAACATGGGTGCGGAACCTAGAACCCCTCGAGGTAAATCAGTTCTCACTAGGATTATCACGCCTGAGTGGATCCCCCAAGATAACAAGTGCATAGATTTGCTTCTCAATCGAGAAACGGACGAAGCCTTCTGGAGGTATAAATCGGATTACCCAACTGACATAGGAACAATCATGATCTATGAGTTTAAGGATCCAGATAGCCCAGGTAGAGTGACCTACTTAGACCACACGTCAGAGAGGATTTTTGTGGTGACAGAAAATGATAGGCATGCTTACACTTGGAAGGGCGAATTCATTTTCCCCCAACCAAGATCAAATGTAGCCTATGGTCACCCTGGAGCTGGAACATCCCAGGCTCATGGTATGCAAAGAGACAGAAGTAAAGATAGACCAGAGGTAAGTTTTGCCAATCCAGTGGGCAGAGAAAGAACGAGAACGGAGACGAATAGGGTAGAACCTGAGATGCATAGAGCCCACAGGAACCAAAGAAATGTAGATGGATTCCCTCTGCCGAGGCCTAGAGAGCACACAAGAACTTTGAGACCCACCCAGCTAGTTAAGTCCATGAAGAATTACTTTGACGGCACAGGAGATCCCTATGATCATGTGGCAGAGTTCAAGCAAGTCTTGAGAGCTGAACAAGTGGAGGATCTGTTCACGCAGTACAATGCCTTCGGTCTAACCCTTAGGAACACAGCACTTACGTGGTTTCAGCCATTAGATGAACGCCAGTTCAGGAGCATAGATCAACTCCTAGAGGCATTCATTATAGAGTTCTCTAAGAGCGGCATAAGACACAACACCTCCTCACTGATTCACAGCTTCAAGCAAACCCCTCAAGAGACTGTGAGACTTGCAGGAAGAAGATTTAGACAATATCTCGAAAGGTGCCCTATTTCGGAGCTACCCACATCTGCTAAACAAGTAGCCTTATTTCTTGACGGATTGCTGAGCCCAAAATTGAGATCCTATGTGTATCTGAAAGACCCTAGGACTATAGAAGAATGTGTACGTATGTGCATTGACATTGAAGATAACCTAGGAGAAGAGCTAGAGTTGTCCAAAATTTACAAAGATTCAGATAGTGCATCTAGTCAATCTTCCACACAAGCCACATCAATTGAAGAACTTGCCGAAAAAGTAGCTCAGAAACTAGGTGTAACTAGCAAACAAATCCCAAGGTTTGCCCCTGTGAAAAGATGCTATACATGCGGTGGTGACCATATGGCGAATGTCTGCCCTATTATGGCTCAACCCCAAGTAAACCCTAGTAGCCAGTACTGCACCATAGAACGGAGATACACCAATCACACCGCACAAGATTGCCCATACAACAAGCAGGCAGTTAGGCAACCCTACCCGCAGCCCTACCAACAAGGCAGATACCAAAACCAAAATCCACCACCACAATATGCTAGACCCCAACAAACCTACCAACCACAGTATCAGGCCCAACAAAGGCCTCAGCCTGTGCTAGCACAACAACCCCCTGCCCCAGCTAATGTGATTCCGGTAAAGTATACTGCTGCAGAAGAGAACCTGAATAGAGCTATAGTCCCTGTAACATCCTTGATCTCTGAAAATGACCCAAGTGACCATAGCTTTGATTCTACCCATGTGGATAGCCCCCAGGCTTACCACATGCAGTCCCCAGAACATGGAGAGTCCTACTATGGTGAAGAGTCGAACGAACCTAGTTGGGAGTCAGATTACACGAACATCATGTATACAAACCCCAACCCTAGACCTCAACCTAGGCAAGTACGACCACCATTTCCTAGAGGACCGTGCTACAGATGCCAAGGAGATCACCTCATTCGTGATTGTCCCTTGCCTCCACCTACGCAAACCCAGTCGGTGACGATCCAAGGCTTCTGCCAAGATTGCGGAAAAGAGCATCTCTTACGAGATTGCCCAAAGAACCCCAATAGCATGCCAAAAATCACCCCTATCAACGTTGTTGGGTTAGTGGTAGACTCCTCAGGAAGCGTCACTTCCACTGCACCAGTACAGGTAGTCACTAGGGCTCAGGCATTGCAGCAAAACCAAGGGGTAGGCCAGGAAAAGAGCCTAGATGCTAGCGATACTGAGAGCCAAAATAAAAAGAGAACAAGAGCTTGGAAAGATAGCCGCGAACGCATGAAAAGGCAATGGGCAAAGAAGATGAGTGAACTTGAGGAAAGTCTACGAGAAACCAAGGCTAAAATCATAGAGATCACGTCTCAACCGCACTCTCACACATTCCCACCGCTACCATCCCCATCACCCTCCATCCCTTCACCCTCTAAGACAGCCCACGCCACCCACCCACCACCCCAAACAGGATCAGTATTAGCTGATCCCACTCCTGAAGACATAGACATGATGCTTAAAGCATATCAGGCCAGAATCCAAGAAGGGCCAAATGTTACGGATCATGACAAGTGCTATCCTAGAGCTGACCTAGAGATAGAAAGAACCAAACTGTGCGCGAAAATGGTCGCATTGGCTCAGACTATGTTTGAAGCCAGTCGCCTTTTCAATTACTCAGGCTCAGCCAAAACGCAATTACACTTGGATGGATTCCTAGAGAAGTTAGAGAGGATAATTGCAAGATCTGACAAGGAAGAAAAAAATCAAGACCAAGAAAAAGCAAGCACAAACAGGAATCATTCCCAATCAGAAGTGTATGTGGCCGATGCCCCTAAACCGGAGAACTTTCCCTCCTTAGAAAGAATAGAGAGGCCAATAGCACAGCCAGAAAAGGAACCTACCCCTCAAAGAAAGGAAAGGGCAAGAGAACGGATAAGCCAGCCTCTTCAGAAAGCCCATGTGCCTCCTCAAGGAGCCTATCTTCCTCCCCAAAGGTCACAGGAGCCCCCCTCGAAAGCATATGTACCTCCACAGGTAACCCACATTCCTTCCCAGAGAGCGTATGAGCCTGCTCGGAAAAGTAATAGAATAAGTAATCCTCCCCAAGAAGCTTGTGCTCCAACCATTTGCGAGAACGAGGAGAGAGTCAACAATAGAATCAGCCCTCCTTCACAGGTTGCTTATGCGCCCAATTCTACGGAGCCAGACACTTCTTTTTCTATGAATCGGTTTGCCCCAGACTTCCTACGAGAGATTCAAGAAGACAAATGGGATAACGAAAGCGAGGTCGCCCCTCCTTTTGAACTTGTGGACGATGCACACGACCAATTCCCACAAGACATCCCATCTATTTACGGGGAGCATGAGAGTGTTCAGTCTCACGAGAGATTGGACTTTGAGTCTAATTCCATGCAGGAGCTACCCCACTTCACAGGCCCATGGGAAGCAAAGTCCACATGTATGAGAGCACCCACAGTCATGGTAAGGAACGACGACTCAGTCATACCGAGGAACACGGAGGTAGTAACGAACACCAAGGTGCAACGCGATCTCACTTTGGAAGAGCTGTCTGAGGATAGACCAAACGCGCGGAAATATGTAGCTAGTCAAGTAACTGAAACTGCAGAACCTCGTTCCCGGGTAGGATCCCATAGGACAGTACCGGAAATTCCCTTGGATAAGATAGGAGATATGTGTGAAGGTGAAGAAGGGAACACCTACCTTCCCATCACCTATCAGGACTACACCACGAAGGCAATTTTGGACTCAGGTGCAGGAGTTGCAATTGCCACCACCTCCTTATGGAAGCGTTGGGGCAAGCCAGCACTCAGGCCAACAAGAATGAAATTGCAGATGGCCGATGGTCATATTGAGAGACCCTTAGGATTGCTGGAAGGGATAACTCTCACCACTTGTGGTGTTGAGTTTGAGCATAGCTTTGCTATATGTGACTTCAGCAAAAATCATGCTTATGAGATGATTTTAGGAAGACCATTTATGCGACAGTTGCAAGTGGTACAGGATTGGGGAACCAACTCCTTGTATTTGCAACACTTGGGCGTTACAACCAAAGTCAATCTCAAGGACTATTCTCATAGAGATGTCCCTCCTATCCAGTGGAATCCCATCCATAGAGCCAAAGATGATACAGAATCTGTGCATTCCCTAGAATCTGGATCCTCATGGATGCAGGAAGACACTCACTTATGGATGTGCAAGGTAGCAGTAGAAGAAGAGAAGAGAGAGAAAGCCAGAGAGGTAGGTGCGAAAGAAACCCATAGATCAATCCAAGACCCAGCCTATGCACCTGTAGTTTTTCCAGACGAAGAATTTGAACCTCACGGTTGGGCAGAAATCTTAGCAACAATGGACGTAGCCATCAACGAAGAACAATGGACACCTCACTGTGATGAGGATGGTTATGATATTTCAGTCTTCTCCATAGAGCCAATCATGGGAGAGGCAGTTCTAGAAGAATGCGAACCTAGCCCTGATGCATTTGAGGATGCAAGTGACTCCGATCTAGAGTCAATCATTATGGACCCACCATTTGCATCAGATGAAGAATACTTCCACGAAGTAGAATTTCAACCCCAGAGGCATGGAGAGGTTACAACTAATGTAAGATTAACAACACATGTGACCCCGAAGGAAGAAGGAAAGAAACGAAAAAAGAGAGAAGCCTCACCAGAAGAGGAAGAATCTTTGTTTGAGGTCCCCGGAAATTTTAAGAAGTATGAGATAGATGACAGGAGAGTCATGATAAGAATGCCTAAACGAGAGGCACAATCAGGAGAGGCCTATGATAACAAAGAAACCACCAAGAAAATAGTAGTGGCCATAGAAGAAGGAGAGGAGAGATGCACGTATATAGGCCATGACCTGACAGAAGAAGAAGAGTACGAATTGATTACCTTGCTAAGAGAATACAGAGATGTATTCGCTTGGAGTTACAAGGATTTGAAAGGTGTTGACCCTGACATATGCTCACACACCATCCCCATGACCTCAGATGCCAAACCCTCTAAGCAAAAGCCTTATACATATAACGATAACTATGCTGCTAAGATCAAGGAAGAGATAGATAGACTGGTCGAAGCCGGATTTATCTATGAAATTGAGCACATTGAATGGGTATCCCCCATCGTAGTGGTGCCCAAGAAGAATGGTAAGCTGCGTGTGTGCATTAACTTGAAGAAGGTTAATGCAGCCACAATCCGAGATAACTATCCGCTTCCCATCACAGAACATCTCTTAGAAAGAGTGGCAGGCAAGGAAGTGTACAGCTTCCTCGATGGATTTTCGGGCTACAATCAAGTAGCCATAGCTCCAGAGGATCAGCATAAGACAGCCTTTGCCACAGAATGGGGCATTTTTGCTTTTAGAGTAATGCCATTTGGGCTTACCAACGCACCAGCTACCTTCCAGAGACTGATGTGCCATGTGTTTAAGGAGTTCCTAAGGAAGAGTTTAGAAGTCTATGTTGATGATCTTTGTGCTCATTCCAACGTTAGGCAAACCCATATTCCTGAACTCAGACAAATCTTTGACAAATGTAGAGAGTACCAAGTCTGCCTGAACCCAGAAAAGTGCGTTTTTATGGTAAGGCAAGGTAAGATTCTAGGACACATAGTGTCAAAGAATGGCATATCTACTGACGAGGAGAAAGTGAGAGCCATAGCAGAGCTACCTAGGCCAAAGAATGTCAAGGAAGTACAAGCTTTCATGGGGCATTGTGGCTATTATCGACGATTTATACACATGTATGCTGTCATTGCAAAGCCCATGTACGGACTTCTGACAAACTTTGAGTGGACGGATGAATGTGAGAATTCCTTCCAAGAGCTTAAACGAAGATTATGTTCAGCACCAATCTTGACCACACCAGATTGGAATAAGCCATTCCATGTTCATGTGGATGCATCCAATTATGCTATTGGATGTGTGCTTGCACAACCTACTGGTGAAGGTAATATGGATCTTCCAATCGCCTATGCCAGTAGACAATTGAATGCGGCTGAACGAAATTATACCACTACTGAACGAGAAGGATTAGGCATGGTATATGCAGTTAAAAAGTTTAGACATTATTTGCTTGCAAATAAGTTTAAATTTTTTACGGACCATCAGGCATTGTTGTACTTAGTAAACAAGCCATGCAATACGGGAAGATTAGTAAGATGGTTTCTCCTGCTAATGGAATATGATTTTGAAGTTGTGGTAAGAAAAGGTAGAACCCACTTGAGAGCAGATCATCTCTCTAGGCTCACATCGGGAGAAGCCCCACAAGGAGTGTCAGATGACCTTCCTGATGCTTACTTGTTTAATTTGGAAGTGGTGCCGCAGTGGGCCAAGCCAATAGTACCAGTATTGACATACGGGCCTAATCATCCAGTGGTGAACACACGGAATAGAGAGATCGTAAAAGCCCAAAAGTACCATATCATGGCAGGAAGCATGTACAAGCACACAGATCAAGGGATCTTGGCTTGTTGCGTAGAAGAGGATGAGTACGCTAAATGGTTGCAATTAGCACATGTAGGTGCGTTAGAGCAACACCATTCAAAGCAACGAACTTTACAGACTCTAAAGAGATTCGGAGTGCACTGGCCAACTATGGAAGCAGATGTCCAAAAGTTGTGCAAGGGATGCCCAATCTGTTGCACTAAACCACCAGTGGAACATGCCACTCTTTATCAAGTATCCATTGTGCCAGATTGGAGTGAACCTCTAGTATCATTCTTGAGAACAAACACATTCCCTCCAGACATGACTCTAGCTAGGAAAAGGAGTTTAGAACAAGAAGCCCAGGATTACTCACTCATCGGTAATAATCTATATAAGCACGGTAAAGATGGTTACCTGAGACTATGTGTCCACGAAAGTGAATATCTGAAGATCTTGGAAACTGCTCACCAAGGTGTAGCAGGAGGACACTTTGGACCAGATCGGGTAATCAAGGCGATACTATTTGCGGGCTTCTGGTGGCCTACCCTTCACATGGATGCACATACTTATGTGAAACGGTGTGATGTCTGTCAGAGGACTCAGTATCCTATACGCAAAGATGAGATGCCACTGAAACCTATGATGGGTGGACGTGCATTCTCTAAGTGGGGAATAGACTTCGTAGGTCCTATTAATCCCCCAGCTAAGGGTTCTCATGCGGAATACATCATTGTGGCAACAGATTATCTCACCAAGTGGGTAGAGGTAAAAGCTACAACCAAGAACGATGCTCAAACAACTGCCAAATTCTTGTTTGAGAATGTATTCACGAGATATGGACTACCTATAGAGCTTGTAAGTGATAGAGGCACTCACTTCTTGAATGAAGTTATTGAAAATCTACTCCAAGAATTTTTGGTAATACACAAGAAGTCTGCCCCATATCACCCTCAAGCTAATGGTCAAGCTGAGAGCACTAATAAGATTTTATGCAATGTACTGACGAAATTAGTGAACACTAAACGCTCTGATTGGGACAAACAGCTACACCATGCTGTTTGGGCATACCGAGTGGCCTACAAAACGGTACTCCAAGCCACTCCCTTTCAGATGGTATTCGGTCAAAACGCTGTGTTACCCTTGGACTTCTTGATCCCTACATTGAGAGTAGCACGAGAGCACGAATGGACAGGTCATGAGCTCTCCTCTAGGATCTTTGACCTTGAACGATTAGGAGAAACAAGACTGAGAGCCGCTGCAGGGATATATGCAGCCAAGAAGAGACAGAAGGCATACTTTGATGCCCACGTGAGGGATAAAGGCTTGAAAGCAGGAGATCTAGTCTTAGTCTATACACTAAAACAACATGCGAGGAAGCTAGAAAAGAGAGGCTACGGACCTATGATCATCAATAGGATCTCCACGAGCGGAGCAGTACAATTGGCCACATTAGAGGGTGATGTTCTCCCAAATTATATTAGCGGTTGCAGAGTCAAGTTGTATCAGGAACCCCTCACGGAGGAAATGCTCAGTCGACTCAATACTGCTAAGAAACGCAAAGAGGAAGAAAAGCGAGTTCGAGAAGAAGCTCAAGCAGAAGCTTTAGAACGTATCAGAAGGATGAAGTTACGAAGGCAAGACCGAGATCAGACTAGAGCAAATGACTATGCAGATCAAGGATGTCCCATGGCCATGTGTGAAGTTGCAGGAACAAGCTCGCATAGAATAATCGATAGACGTCCTTTCATAACCCTAGAGATAGGACAAGGAAAGAGTGCAAGGACCGTGAGAGCCTTGATTGACTCAGGTGCAGCCACTAGTGCTGTTAGAGTGTCTTACTGTCAAGAGTTGCAGTTAACTGTCAATCCTGTGGAAGCATATCTCATAGGATTGGGAGGCGTGGAAACCCCTTGCATGGGCGAGGTGGAACTTCCCCTCTACATTCACGATGAGGCAATGACAGTTAAAGTACTAGTGTGTCAGGATGAGGATCTCACTGAACCTCTCGTCTTGGGTCAGGATTGGATCTATGACCGAGCAGTCAATCTAAACCTAAGAAGTGGACTTCTCCAGGTTTGGGTCAGTCATAGTCGAGTTACAGTAGAATTAGACAATGGAGCACTCAAGGAACTAGGAAAGGCACAGACTCCTGGTCCTTCCAAGGGTACACATAAAGATGACCATGCTGTTCTTGTTCAAAACCCTGTGTTGCAGAGGAATGACATTTGCAAAAAAGGAGTCAGGGATGCAACGGAACTCCCTTCTTTTCCAAAGGTCAGAAGGAGGCAGCAACCAAAGGCGGATCACAGGCAGAAGAAGCAGAGTACTACCTATGTCCGAGATCAAAAGTACCTGCGCAGCAGAATGCCCCAGAAACTCAACCAGGTGTGGGTGCGGAAAGGCGAACGACCGGTTGCACCACCATCAACCACACGGGCAAAGCCTCTTATTAGTAACCAACAACACGACGCTAATAAGAAGTCTTTCAGAAATTCTTCTGCTAAAGTAAAATCTATTTGGGTGCCCAAGAAGTCGATGAAGGCAAGCCCACAATCTAGACAAATTTGGGTGCCTAAGGCTTGCTTGAGGGCACAAGTAGTTACGCCAAGGCCACGACCTATGCAGCATAACCCTTCTACGAGTACAACCAGAATTCCCTCGTGCTCAACACTTAGGAACACACCAAGACCCATGAGCATGCATGTAATCACTTATAAGTGGGTCCCTAAAAGGCCCCATTCCCAAACAGTGACATCGACACAGCTCTCTGGAGTCTCTACGAAACCGAAAGCAAAGCCCATCCACTGCATTTGGCAGTCTAAGATCTGTGATAAACCCCCCGACCCCGATTTGTAAATTCACCCCACTTACTAACGGCATTAGTCTCCTAGGAATACACAAACGTTAACTACACTCACTGTCTTCGTGCACTTACTAACCACTAACTCACCATATACCTCATGTTAATGTTGTAACGGGGACAGCAACGGATTTAGTCTGTCCATTACGATGTTAACACATGCTTCTATATTCTCACAGAATCAGAAGGCAAGCAGTAAAATGGCAGAAGCGACAGGTTCGGGCTCACAAGTAGGGATACTTACTGCAGGAATTGATGTGGATAGCCTACCTGTGGACGTGCCCCCGACTGAACGACCAGTGGAGATGCAACACCTTCAGCAACTCCCGGTGCCAGACCCACCTACAGTAATCACGGAAAGAGTCCATGCCAACTCTCATTGGTTCAATGGCATGCCCGGTCCATTAGGAGAGGCCAAGTATATCTGGGAGTCTAAATGCGAATATGACAGATCATGGGTGCGATTCCAATTTTTCTCCAAGGAGTTCGAGACTTTACAGAACACCGAAGATCTACAAACCATATGGCAACGAGCAGGATTGGCGGAATATTTTGAAGCCCCACTACCTAAACCCGATCTCCTCCGATGTTACTATTTGGTCTCCACATTACAAGCTAATGAAGATAAGGACCAACCCGGATCATTTGTTCTCCCCTCACTGCTGGGCAACAACGAGTTGAAGAGGTTTGAACTTACTGTGGAGCTGGTGAGTGATGCTTTAAATATGCATGGCACGCATGTACCCTCAGAAAAGGATGCTCTCGTTCCCACCAACATGAAGGACAGGAAACTAGTGAAGCTGAAAGACATGGCAGCACTCACCCCAAATGTGTCCATCCCTCTCCGAATGTGCATGCAACATTTCGCCTTCCCCGGTCAAGACCGATTCACGCAACCACACAAGAAGATCTGGTTTGCTCTCTACTTAGCGGAAGCAGGTGCGTTACCTATTAAACTACCAGTGTGGATTATAGATCAGTTGTATGAAGCAAACAAACGGGCATCTAGGAAATTAGTGGTGAACGGATGCTGTGCACTCACACGCATCATTTATCGATGCTTGGCATATGATGTCCCCATTGAGCGTGCCTTAACTTGGGCACAATTACAAATGTTTAAAAGGCTCAAGACATCCACACATCAGTCCAAGCGCATGAGGGGCGCGATCCCTTGTGTCCAGACAAGGGAAGTCCTGACTACTCCTGAGGCATCACCATTAAGAGAGGGCACGGTACCTCCCTTTACCATTAGGATACCCCGGTCGGAATCCGACACTACGACACAACCTACCCCATCGGCTCCTCCTGTCACACCTGAGTTCGAATTTGCTGCCACTGGAGAGGCTGAAGGACTGGACCCCCAGGATTTCGAAGCATTCCTACAAAGCACACAATTCTCTGATGTGGAGTTTTATTCAGAGGCAGAGGAGCAGGGCACATCCTCACGAAGAAGAAGAAAGTCTACAGACGGTAGACATGTCCATTGGAGTGACACTCAAGAAAGTCAACAACACGGACACCCGGAAGAAGAAGAAGCATATGAAGAAGAGACCACTGAAGCCCCAGCATATACAGCAGAACTCCGAAGGCTGTATCAGATTATGGAAAGAGTACGATCGCAGCAATTACTCACTGAACAGAGCAGCAGAGTACTTATGACTCAGTTGTTGGAAGAAGCGGGAGTTGACTCAGAGTACAGGGAAGGTCTCTTATTGATGGCAGAAACATATGGAGTTGTAGAAGCTGTGCGTACTGCCATTCAGAGGCCTTCAGTTCAATATGACCCACGAAGGTTCCAGACACGACCTCGCCCAGGCAAAAATATTCAAATTCCCGTTACAGTTGCAGAAGAGCCGACTACTACACCTGAAACTATCAGAACAACCTCCCAGACAGCTAGCCAACAGCACCCAGCCACCCATGAGGAGTCCACCGAACCACTACCACCTACTCCCCCACCATCACCTCCTAGAAGAGAAACAGTAGAAACCACATCGACTACTCAACCCACCGACCCCACCTTCATCTTCCGTACTCCGATCTCCAGTGCCACCCTATTCTCTACCACTGATAATCCTATCTTCGAAGACAACCCCAACACTACACAATCCGCCGAACCCCTCCTAGACCCTGCCCTAGGGCAACCATCCCCAACGCCCTCAGCCACGGGTCATCCTGACCCTAGATCTACATTCATGGGCTTCCCTGCTACCACGCAACCCTTTCAGCCCTCCTCAAATTTACGACCCCAACCCCCGATATCCCTCTCTCCATTTCTACAATCCCTCCAGGACATCTTTGCTAGGGCTTTTCAACCAGGCCCTCAACCATTCCCTGTCTTTTCAGCTCCCCACCCCACTTCACATCTATTCACCACTTCCACACACACACCACCTACCATACCAGTGTATATGGCAGGCCCCACACTAACACCCACTCCTGAAGGGATGGACATTTCACCACCCACGGCACCTCCACCCACGGTTTCACCTCCTCCCATTCCCCCTCCACCAATTTCACCCACACACACAACTTTCGTAGACACATCATTCACTCTCTCCCTTCCCCAATTCCCTTCCCATGCATCTTCCACGGTAAACACCCCCCACTCATCTATAGGTAATGCATTGGACACCATGTTGGCTTGTATATCAAATTTAAGAACAGATTACATTCAACTCCAGCAACAAAATGCACGCCTGCAAGAGCACTCAGCGACACTACAGCTCCGCCTTGCGGTACTAGAAGAGGAGAACACTCGCCTCCACACACAGTTCCACACCCTCCAAGAAGCCCACAATATATTGGAGGTACAGCTACAGAACGTAGATCAGGAAGCAGTGCAGGTGGTAGAAGGTCACCTACGGACACAGCTGGAACGCAACTCAAAACTTCAGCGAAATATGGCACTACTTAAACGCCATCTTGCGGCTGCTCAGGAAGAGAACAGACGTCTGCAAATACAAAATCAAGAGAACCTGGAGGCAGCGATTGAGAGCACACCGGGGGCACCCATCAGCCCATCCAAGTTTCAAGCAGTAACCCCTGATAATATCAAGATTATATTGGAAGATTATGCCATGCTGCTCGAAGCACATGATAAGCTATCGGAGGAGCTAGGACAACTGAAGCAGGAACACCAACAAGGCCCAACAGCTGCCCCTCCAACCACCCCCTCTGCGGCTTCGCTTCCCTCCGACGCAGAGGCCATAAAAGACCTCCAGCAACAGGTAACTGAATTGCAAACACGCCTACTACAATATGAGAGGCCATCTTCCCCTCCGGAGGCTCCCACGGACGAAGAAGTTGTGCAAATTCCTGTGGAACAAACGTTCGATGAAGAATATGATCCGCAACCATTCCCAGGAGGCCAACAAACAAAAGAAGGGCAGGACACGTTCGAGGCACCACGGCCGCCATGGTTACGACAAGTGGAGGAAATAGGGACCTCGCATGAAGAGCGCACTGTAGTGCAAAATCAGGCTATGAGGGTCATAGAGGAGACTGTTTTACAATCAGATTACTTCAAGAACTTGTCATCGAGACGCCTGATTCTCTCATCGGAACTCCAGTACAGGCCATATTATATTATCTTGGCTGATTATAATGCAGAAATACAAAGAGTCACGGGTCAGATTCCTACTTTTGCGACCCAATTTCAACCCGAAGACCTTCCTCCAGAGGTGCGAAAAGGCAAGATTCGTCAACCAACATGGCGGCAGAAACTTTTAGAGACTTATCCAGAAATGCTACGCACATGGAAGAACGCGCCGCTACACCTGCTATACAACCCATGCTACGGTCCAGTCCCCCGCCGTAGGTCGTGGAAGGCATTTAATATCAAGGTACAGAACAATGCGCAATGCAAGGAATGGCTGAACTACCCGTACATCGCGCCACCACAAGGACCACCATCGGTAGCATATATGATGGGAACCATTCGCCACTGGATGCCGCGCTTGAAGCCCATGCCAGATGTAGCAGCGCAAATGATGCTTAAAATCTTAGATATGATGCAAGTAGTGCTGAAGACCTTTAGAAATGCAACCGCACCACAGGTACGTCTTCCGGGGTTTAGCAATGGAAATTACGACTTGGTGTATGACATGAGCACCACCCCCAGTATCCGTGTGGCTTACGCTTGGCATGCACGCATCAAGTACCTCCCCGCCTGCTACAAACAGACCTTCGAAGAAATGTTCAGATCAGGTTTCTGGGAGTACCACTCGGAGATTTTCGCACCAAAGCCGACACATCTGCTTCAACTGTTTGCTTGTGAACAAGCAATGTATTCAGAGTACTACACCACCCCGCAACCAGAAACCCCCGGTGCAATAAATTGGGAGGCATTGGAAGCCGATCTAGCAAGAGGCTTAAGGATAGGAGAACATGAACTGGCCACCAATGTCATCCAATATTACATCGACCACCCGCGCGAACAAAGGTCTGTCAGGGGCGACAGACGCTAGGAAGGGGGGAGTGTTGGCATACAAAGCAATAAAGGAGTCATGCACAATACGGCAACAAGGCCAGATCATTTTTTCCCATAGATTATGTACAACCCAAGTGATTTTAATCACTACACAAACATTGTAAATCCCGTTTTTGGTAGATTAGACTCCATTTTGTGCAAGCCGAGGAGTCCTCGAGCTTGAGGAGTATTAGAAGTACCATCGTACCAAATTTCATAATTTTTAGACTTCGTTTGAGCCCTCAAATAAGCCCTGGAACCTAATTTTTAACTAGGCCGGACACTAGGTCTGGACAGGGCCAAAAGCTAGTCAAAAACTATAAAAAGAGCTAGAGAGCTCATTTTTGGGGGTAGATTGTAATTGAATACGAATTTGTAAAGAGCATGTTGAAAGTAATCTAAAAGAACTCCATTGATTCTCTCTCTTTGTCTTGCCGTGTGTGCGCGTGTGTGTGTATGTGTGTGCATGCTTGTGTGCTTCTCACTCACGCACTTGTGCCGCCACTTGCTCGAGGTCTTCATACCATCCTCACGTCTTCCCGGATTGACATTAAAGGAGGTGCTACTCATCACTGAGCTACAATATACATCTACATAAACATCCACATAAACATATACATATACATATACATATACATATACATATACATATACATATACATATACATATACATATACATATACATATACATATACATATACATATACATATACATATACATATACATATACATATACATATACATATATATATATATATATATATATATATATATATATATATATATATATATATATATATATATATATATATATATATATATATACATATACATATTATTGCAGAGAAAAAGGACATAAAAGAGGAGCCCCAAAATTTTCAAATTAATGGGCACAATTTTGTTCTTCAAAATCTCAAAAAATTCCCTAGAAACGATGTAAATGCACTAGAGGGGTCCTCTAGATGCATAAGCCCAAATCACTATAATATAGTGAGATTCGAGTGAAAATACCACAATAGGTGCATCTCATCGAGAGCTTCAAAAGTACCTGTTACTGGCCATATTCGGAATTCGGAGCTAGGAGAAACATTCGAATTCGTATTTACTGCTGTAAGTGGTATCGCAGTAGACACTTTCAGAGATTAAGTGAGTTGGAGAAATAGTTTAGTCTTTTCTCATGCATTTTAGCTGAACCACTTCACTTTCCATCATATGCACACACGTCCTCATACACTTTGTTTGGTAGTTTCTTCGGATTGATAATTAAGCATGTGTCAATCCACCACTATACGTACTTGTGTGGCAAATGAGATTTAGTCTGTTTTGCACAAGTCCCTAAGACCTCGTGACTTAGATACACACGTTTTGGGTGGTATTGTCGGGGATCACACTCAACCAAGGTGCCTTCGTGATGGTTATAGCTCTCGAGTGAAGGAATCATACTTGTAGCAGTGAATTCGTTTAGTGGCAAGTAGTCAAACACTTCAGCACTTGTTACTTCACATCCCGCAGGTGTGTGTAATGAGTTTTTAGGTTTAGGGTTAGGAGTGGAGGAGAGAAGGAAGAGTTAGGGTTAGGTTAAGGAGAGAAGTGGAGTAGGAGTAAGTTGAAATTACCAAGAAAAATCCCAAAAAAATTGCCAAGTTAGTGTAGGATAGGTCTTAATCATCACAAACGATAAAAGCCAAAAAATTTAGTTCATTTGACACTTGCTCACGAAGTGGTATCCCCTGCAGATAGCAACTGATATCGCTTGAGCAATATTGCACAATACAAGCCCTCAAAGCTACCTAGTGAGCTCAAGACTTAAGCAAGATATCCCCAAGGTAATCTACATTAAGATTTTAACATCAAAAGCACTGTAAAAATGCAATTACACGTGATTAAAGGCGTATTCGGTATTGCGGGGTGGAACAGAGAGTATTGAGAGGTTCTTTGAGTGAGACAAAGGCTTAGAAGTGAAGAGGAGTAAGAGAGAAACTTGGGGGTGCAAAAATGTTTGTGTTTGGAGCGATTTTGGCTATAGTATCGCGATTGGTTGAGTTTAGGCATCACGATACCAAAATTCCTTAGTATCTCGATACTCGCCGAAGTATGTATCGTCACATACCACTTGAGGTATCGCAATACCTTTTTTGTTATCGTATCGTCGAGTTGGTATCGTGATCGTGATCTACCAGTGGTATCATATCGCGGTCCACTTGGTATCGTATTGTCCCGATCACGGTATCGTATCGTCGATCGAGCGGTATCATATCGCGTGCAAATCCAGTATCGTATCGTTGAATCTTTTGGTATCATATCATGACAAATCTTAGTATCATATCGTTTGAAACTGCAGTATCGTATCATGCATTATTGTGGTATCGTATCGCGACTTTGCACCACTATCGTATCGTGCATTCAGGTGGTATCGTATCGCCTGAGCACATAGTATCATATCGTGTAGTACACCGGTATCGTATCATGTGGAAAGCAGTATCGTATCGTGTGGAAAGCAGTATCGTATCGTGAATTGTTTGGTATCATATCATTGACTACTCAAGTATCGTATCGTCATAAATAGTGGTATGGTATCGTGCATTCAGGTAGTATCGTATCGTGGCAAGTGTGGTATCGCCTAGTGCAGCATTTCCAGAGGAGTATCGTCTAGAAAATTTTGAGCATTTTTAAGGGCAAAATTTTGAGACATTTAAGGAGCCAATTAGGGGATAGTTAGAAACCAAAACAGCCATAGGAGGGTGGATGAACTTGAGATCAGGATGGGTGCTAAGTAGTCGGAGAAGTGTTATTTCATCGGTAGGAAGTGCTACTCAGGCAAGTCACTGCTCTGTCTATTCTGACATCCCTAGTGACTCAGAAGAAGAGATACCAATGGCTTCAGAAGACATGCAAGGTTCTGTTCCCAGGAGAAACTTGATGTCTATTGTAGAAGGGGAATACCGTACCTCTCTGCAATACGTGTCCACTAATTGCTAGGGGATTCCCATCTACCTGGATGGTCTAAATAGATCGGTATCCAGGATGGTTACTTCTAAGGATTCTCCAATAGTGCCTAGACCGGCAGTCAAGTATGAAGGAGGAGTGTACATGGACAAGTTAGGTCACATCTATGTGGTCACCAAACACCCAGACGAGATCAACGAAAGAGGAGGATTAGAAGGACAAGAAAATTCAGGAAGACCGGACAACAAAGGGTTGATAACTACACCCAGAGGCAAATCAATAGTAGCTCGATTCTTGAGAGGGGATTTGATACCTCAAGATGATTACTTACAGGAGGTCTACTTAATCCATGGATCAGACTTACTGTTACAAACTGACTCACCTATACTTGGACAGGAGGAAAGTCCAATTACCTTCTATGAGCTAAAAGATCCCGAAGATGAGTCTAGAGTCACTTACCTGGACAAGAACCAAAGAAGGTATTGGCTTGTTGATGCCATAGATAGGGCTCGATTGAAGTATATGGGGTTGCCAGTATTCCCTCAGCGAGAGCAGGCAACTACCTCTCAAAACCCCTTCTGAACACAACAAGAGTCAGATTATACAATGTCAAGGACAGACAAGCTAGCGGAGTGTTCCAAACTGAACCCATGTGCAATTTACAATGCCAGGACTGCAAGCACACAATCAAATGCACCCTAGATTAGGCAACGAGCATCGGCCACCAGTGAGACCAAGACCACCACTAGGAGTGCAACCTCGAATGCCCCCAATTAGACCAGCGATTTCTATAATGCCTAGACAGTCAGAACCCATAAGAAGTTTAAGACCGATTCAAGTGGCTAAGTGTATGAGAAACCATTATGATGGGATGGGAGAACCTTACAACCACATAACTGAATTTAAACAAGTTTTAAGAGCTGAACAAGTGGATGATTTCTTTGTGCAATATGAGCCCTTTGGACTCACTCTCACAGGAATGGCTTTGACTTGGTTTAAGCCACTAGACCCCAATCAATTTGGAGATATTGAGCAATTCTTTTAGGAATCCATAGGGGAATTCACTAAGAGAGTGATTAAACATAATTCTTTATCATTAATCCATAGTTCAAACAGAACCCAAATGAAACTGTAAAAACAGTTGCCCAAAGATTCAATCAATATGTCGATATATGCCCAGTAGCAGAAAGGCCCATGCAGCAAAAAATGATATCATTATTCTTGGATGGACTGACGAATAGAACTTTGAGAACTTTAGTCTATATGAAGAGGCTACAGACGTTGAGTGAATGTCTTCAAGAGTGTATTGACCTAGAGGACAACCTAGCAGATGATCTCAAAAGTGCACCCAGTCCTACGAAATCAGAAGACACTAGAAGTATTGTAACATCCAACTCTAGTAACGTAGAAGAGTTAGCAGAGCGGGTAGCCAAGAAGTTAGGAGTCCATGGACAGAGGAACTACCAGCATCCACCAATGAGAATACCCATGTTACGAACATGTAGTCTTTGTGGAGGAGATCACCCCACTCATATGTGTGTAAGAGAAGGAACGGGGTTGCCTCAAGATTACCCTTACAATAGGCAACCACATCAAGGAACAACTCTAATTGCCACATAGAACAAAAATACAGCAATCACACCACTGAGAATTGTCCATTCAACAGGCAGACATGACCTTTGAATCAACCTCAGTATAGGGCATATGGATACCCACCTAGAGAACCAGGAAGGGAGATTCCCAAGTATAATCCCTATCCAGGACCACCAAGACCACCTAGACCATATGAGCCAGTACAATTTGGAAACCCTCAGCCAATATTAGGACCACAACCGCCACTTCCTCAACACGTAGTACCTGTCAAATATGTTCAACCAGAGGAAAACTTAGAAAGAGCCATAGTGCTAGCATCACCGATAGCTAGTGCAGAATCAACTAACCCAGGCTACGAGCAGAGCCCAGGAGATTACTATCCCTATGACACCAGCCTGATTGAGTACGAGCAAGCTTATGACCCGCAAAACTATGGATGTGAGGGATATGACAATGCCTATGGACTAGAGTTAGCAACACTAATGTACACAGCACCCAAAGCAACAGCACCCATGAGACCAACCATTACACCACCCGTGCCAAGAGGACCGTGTTATAGATGCGGAGGAGATCATTTTATTAGAGAATGCACTCAGCCATACAACCCACCACCCCCTAAGATATGGGAAGGGTATTGCAAGGATTGTGGAAAGGAACATCTCTTTAGAGATTGCCTAAAAAATCCCAATAAGGCTCATGACACTACACCCATCAACGTGATAGAAGTAATAGAAGCATCAGGAAGTGACAAGGAATACACAGTGCCATTGAAGTCCATTACAGGAGCACGAACAAAAGAACAAGAAGGAAAAGGAGTAGACCCTGAGAAAGAAAAGAGTAAAATCGTAGAACCCAAAATACAACTAGTGGAAGATTCAGAGGACCCACATGAGAGTATCCAACCACAATTATGGAAACAGTTAGCAGGACAATTGGAGTTAAATCAGGAGAAGAACGAAAAGAAAAGCAAGGGAAATGAAAACCCATCTAACGTACAAATCCCTGTGGATAAGGTTGGAGAATTTAGTGAAGGAGGTGAGGGTAACACATGTTTACCACTCACATACAATGGATACATGACCAAGGCTATACTAGACACAGAAGCAGGACTAGGTATTGCCACCAAAGAGATTTGGGAGAAATGGGGAAAGCCAACCTACCTACGATCAACTCGAATGAAGCTTCAGTTAGCAGATGGCCATGTGGAGAAACCATTGGGAATATTGGAAAAGATCAAATTAACCACCTCTGGAGTCGAGTTTGAGCATATGTTAGCTATCTGTCAATTTGGAAAGGCAAATAACTATGAAATGATATTAGGATGACCTTTCATGAGACAGCTTAGGGTAGTGCAAGATTGGGGACAAGACTCATTATACCTTCAACATCAAGGAAACACTACGAGGATAAACTTGCATACCTTTGTGCACCAAGATGTACCTCCACTAAAATGGAATCCCATACACAAGGAGAAAGATGATTTGTCTATCCATAGTGCCGGATCAAGTGATCAATCATGGATGCATGAGGATGCCCAATTATGGATGTGTAAGCAAGCAAAGAAAGAGGAGAAAAAACTGCAATTATGGCCCATAGGACATCAAAATTATCGGCCCATAGAGGACCCAATGTACATGCCTCAAGTTTTCCCTGATGAAGCATTTGAACCACACAGTTGGATGGAGATCCTAGCAACCTTGGATGCATCTGTGAATGAAGAAGTCTTGACCATGAATGAATGTGTGGATGAAGAAGGCTACGATGTAAACTTGTACATGGTAGTCCTGCAGGAGGTAGAAGAAGGAGAAATATTAGAAAAGGAATGGAAAGAAGAATACAAGAGCATAGAAATGGAACCAGAGTTTGATTCAGAGGAACGTTATCTAGAAGCCATTCAAGCAGAAGACCAGTGTGGAACAACAAAAGTGTTAGTAATAGAAGCTGCCCCTATAGTACCACATCAAAAGGAAAGTGTGAGTAAGATCGAACCAACCCCTGATCTTTTTGAAGTACTAGGACACTTTAAAAGATATGAAGTAGAAGAAAGAAAAATAGCCATTCATATGCCTAAGAGAGAGTCAAAAGAAGGAGAGGCATATGACAACAAGGAACAAACGAAAAAAATCATAGTAACCATAGAAGATGGAGAAGAAAGATGCACATACATAGGAAAGGATGTGTCAACAGAGGAGGAAGAAGAATTGATATGATTGATCTGAGAATATCGAGATGTATTTGCTGGGACCTATAAGGATCTCAGGGGTGTGGAAATCTCCATTTGCTCTCATAGAATACCAATGACACCCGAGGCAAAACCATGAAAACAATGCCCTTACACGTATAACGAGTTTTATGCCGCAAAAATAAAAGAAGAAATAGACAAACTATTACCGGCTGGACTCATTTACGAAATAGAACATATCGAATGGGTGTCACCATTAGTTGTTGTACCTAAAAAGAATGGAAAACTGAGAGTGTGCATTAATCTAAAGAAAGTCATCGCAGCCACGATTCGTGATAGTTATCCATTACCTATCATCGATCACCTTTTGGAAAGGGTTGCGGGGAAGGTAGTCTATAGCTTCCTAAATGGAGACTCTGGATACAACCAAGTAGCTATTGCTACTGAGGACCAACATAAGACCGCATTCACGACTGAATGGGGGGTCTATGCTTTCAGAGTAATGCCTTTTAGACTCACTAACACCCTTGCTACTATCCAGAGGTTGATGTGTCATGTTTTCAAAGAATTTCTAAAGAAGAGTACGGAAGTATATGTAGATGACCTATGTACATACTCAAACCTGTGACAGGAACATATTCCAGAATTGCGAAAAATATTTGATAAATGTTGACAATATAGGGTCTGCCGAAATCCTGAGAAGTGTGTTTTTATGGTAAGACAAGGAAAAATCCTAGGACACATTGTATCTAGGAACAAAATATCTACGGATGAAGACAAGATGAAAGTAATTCTAAAACTTCCTAGACCAAAAAATGCAAAAGAAGTGCAAGCATTTATGGGACATTGTGGATACTATCGTCACTTTATCCACATGTATGCTATAATTGCCAAACCCTTGTATGGATTATTGGCTCAATTCACATGGACGGACGAATGCGAGAAGGTATTTAATGAGCTTAAGAAATGGCTTAGCACAGCCCCAATTTTGAAAACACCGAATTGGAACAAGCCTTTTCATATTCATGTGGACGCTTCCAATTTGCAATAGGATGCATCTTAGCTCAATCGGCAGATGAAGGAAAATTGGACCATCCAATTTCCTATGCAAGTAGACAACTAAATCAAGCAGAGAGAAACTATACAACTATGGAGAGAGAAGGATTAGGAATGGTGTATGCTATAAAGAAATTCAGACACTACCTCTTAGCCATAAGTTCAAGTTCTTCATAGATCATCAAGCTTTATTGTACTTAGTCAATAAGCCTTGTAACACGGGAAGAATAGTGAGATGGTTTCTACTATTAATGGATTTTGATTTTGAAGTAATTGTGAAAAAAGGAAATACTCACGTGAGGGCAGATCATCTCTCTAGGCTAACCCATGGAGAACCACCAAGCGGAGTACCAGATGAATTTCCAGACACTTACTTGTTCAATTTGGAAGTGTGTCCCAAGGGGGCAGAAAAGCTAATTCCAATACTCACTCATGGACCACAACACTCAATTAACAAGGAGAGTAGGAAGTCCTATGATCGCATAATTTACACATAATAGCAGGGAGTGTGTATCATAAGGAATCCAACGGCATATTGTTGAGATGCGTAGAAGAAGAGGAGCAGAAGAACTTAATTAAACAAGCTCACATAAACAAATGGAGAATGCACAAAGGAACTCATGGAACCCTAAGATAACTGAAATGGTTAGGAGTATACTGACCAGATATGCCTAAGGATGTTCATGAATATGTCAGTGGTTGTGCGGAATGTCAGGAGACCACTCTAGATGACCATACATCTTTACCTTTCTCTACAATAGCACCCAACTGGAGTAAGACATTAGTGAAATTCCTAAAGACACAAAAGCATGAGGAAGGAATCAGTTTAGCAAGGAAACGATCTCTAGAGGAAATGAGTAAAGACTACGTTATCATGGGAAGACAATTATTCAAGAGAGGGAAGGAAAATCACCTAAGGCTATGTGTACATGAAGGAGAATACCTACCCATATTAGAGATGGCACACTCAGGTGCCGTAGGAGGACATTTCTCAGCTGAAAAAACCATAAAAATGATCCTCTTTGCACTACTGTGGTGGCCAACCCTACATATGGATGAATACACCTATGTACAAAGTTGCGAGACATGTCAAAGAGCTAAATATTTAATTAGATGAGATGAAATGCCATTGAGACCCATGGTTTGTGCAAGAGCATTTTCCAAATGGGGTATTGATTTCATAGGACCCATTAACCCACCAGCCAAAGGATCACATGCTGAATACATAATAGTAGCTACGGATTACTTGACAAAATGGGTAGAGGCAAAGGCTACTAGAAAAAATGATGCTCAGACCACCGCTAAATTTCTTTCTGAGCACATATTCACCCTCTTTGGACTACCAATCGAGATCGTAAGTGACCGAGGAACGCATTTCATTAACAAAGTAATAGAGTCCTTAATGAATGAGTTCTTAGTGATCCATAAAAAATCAGCCCCTTATCACCCTCAAGCCAACGATCAAGCAGAAAGTTCCAATAAGGTGTTATGCACCGTATTGACAAAGATAGTCAATAGTGGAAGGTCGGATTGGGACAAACAATTGCATCATGCAATTTGGGCCTTCCGTGTCGCCTACAAGACTGCCATTAGGACTACACCATTTAACCTAGTGTATGGACAAAACGCAATCTTGCCAATCGATTTTTTAGTGCCCACTTTGAGAGTAGCACAATAGTATGAATGGACGGGGCATGAATTATCCAAGCAAATAGATCAAATTGAGAAGCTACACGAGACGAGGATACAAGTTGTTGTCAGAATTTACGCGGCAAAGAGAAGATAGAAGGCATATTATGAAACACACATCAAGGATAAAGGACTAAAAGAAGGAGATTTAGTTTTGGTCTACACCTTGAAGCAACATGCCAAGAAGCTACAAAAGCGCGGATATGGACCACTAATAATCAATAGGATTTCCACGAGTGGAATGGTTAACCTAGCCACTCTGGATGGGGATGTCCTCCCTAATTACATAAGTGGCTGTCGAGTAAAACGTTACATGGAACCATTGACAGAACCAATGTTAGCAAGACTTGTAGGAGCTCAAAATAGAAAGAGAGAGGAAGAGAGGATTAGAGAGGAGGCAAGACAAGAAGCCTTAGAGCGCATCAAGAAGCGGAAAGAGTGGATAAGACAAAGGGATGAATGATATCTACAAGGGCAAGAGCTTATTCCCATGGACAACTATCAAGTTCATAAGTCCAACACGAACAATATCAGCAAGTCCCAACCATACTTGAATCTAGGGATTGGAACAATAGAATACCAAATAATAGACGCCTTGATAGATTCAAGAGCAGCACTCAGATGCATTAGCAATACAGTCATCGGGCAACTCCATGTACATGTGGATGCATCCAACTATGCCATAGGATGTGTGTTGGCACAATCCATGAATGAAGGAAATATAGATCTCCCCATAGCTTATGCGAGCAAACAGTTGAATGCAGCCAAAAGAAATTACACCACTATGGAACGAGAAGGATTAGGAATGATCTACGCAGTAAAGAAATTCAAGCATTATTTTTTGGCAAATAAGTTCAAGCTCTTTACAGATCATCAAGCATTATTGTACTTATTCAATAAACCTTGTAACACAAGATGACTGATACGTTGGTTTCTATTGCTCATGGAGTACGACTTTGAAGTAGTAGTCAGGAAAGGAAAGACACATCTTAGAGCTGACCACCTCTCAAGATTAACCATAAGAGAAGCTCCTCAAGGAATAGTGGATGAATTACCTGATGCATACTTGTTTAACCTTGAGATAGTACCAGAATGGGCTAAGCCTATTGTCCCTATTCTCACATATGGACCCAAGAATCCTAGGATAAGGATCAAAGAAGGAGAGATTACCAAGTCACAAAAGATATCAAATAATAGCAAGAAGTATATACAAACAGGATAATCAAAAGATTCTTGCTTGTTGTGTTGATGAATCAGAACATGCGAATTGGTTGCAATTAGCACATGTAGGTGCATTGAAGCAACATCATTCAAAATATCGTACATTGTAGACTCTGCATAGGCTAGGAATATATTGGCCTTCTATGGAAGCAGATATCTACAAGATGTGTAAAGAATTCCCTGTTTGTTGTGAAACACCACCAGTAGAACATGCTACATTATATCACATGTCTCTCACCCCAGAATGGAGTGAACCTTTAGTGACATACTTGAGGACGAAAACATTCCCTCAAGGAATGACCTTAGCACGACAACGAAGTCTAAAGCAAGAAGCTCAAGACTATTCACTTATTGGTGACAATCTATACAAACAAGGACGAGATGGATACTTAAGACAATGTGTTCAGAGAACGATTATTTGAGCGTACTAGAGACTGCACACCAAGGCACCAGGAGGTCATTTTGGTCCCGATAGGATCATCAAAGCCATGCTATTTGTAGGATTATGGTGGCCCACTCTTCACATGGATGCACATACCTATGTTAATAGATGTGTGTGTGCCACAGAACTCAATTTCCTACTCGCAGAGATGAAATGCCATTGAAACCCATGATGGGAGGATGTGCATTTTCTAAATGGGGTATAGACTTTGTAGGACCCATTAACCCCCCTGCAAAAGGTACACATGCTGAATACATTATTGTTGCAATGGAATATCGTACCAAATGGGTAGAGGCCAAGGCCAAAAGAAGAATGATGCACAAACGACTGCAAAATTCTTATTTGAAAATGTCTTTACAAGATATGGACTACCTATAGAGTTAGTGAGCGATCGAGGAACTCACTTTCTAAACCAAGTCATTGAATATTTGTTACAGGATTTTATGGTGATTCACAAGAAATCTGCACCATATCATCCTCAGGCCAATGGTCAAGTAGAAAGCACTAATAAGATCCTTTGTAACATACTGACGAAACTCATGAACAACAAACGTTCAGATTGGGAAAAAAATTACACCACACAGTTTGGGCATATCGAGTGGCCTACAAGACGGTACTCAATGCAACTCCCTTTTAGATGGTTTTTGGTCAGAATGTTGTGCTTCCTTTGGACTTCTTGATACCAACCCTTAAGGTTGCACAAGAACATCAGTGGACCGGCCACGAATTATCAAGAATAATGAACTTGGAACGATTCGGAGAAACCAGGCTGAAAGCAGGAGCAGGTATATATGCAGCAAAGAAGCGAAAGAATGCCTATTTCGATGCACATGGGAAAGATAAAGGCTTAAAAGAAGGAGATTTAGTCCTAATGTATACGCTGGAATAGCATGCACGAGGATATGGACCTATGATCATTAACAGACTCTCGACAAGTGGAGCAGTACAATTAGCCACCCTAAAAGGAGACATAATGCAGAATTACATTAGTGGCTATAGAGTCAAGCTTTATCAGAAACCTCTTACTGAGGATATGCTTAGATGACTCACGTTGGCAAAGAAGCGTAGGGAGGAAGAAAATAGAATACGAGTTGAAGCTCAGGCAGAAGCTATAGAATGCATTAAGCGCATGAAGCCAAGAAGACAAGGACTAGGGAGAGAACATTATAACCATCTCGAAACAACACCCAGATACCCCATGTCCATGTGTCAAGAAAATTCAATCACTCATCCTAGCATAGTGGATAGGAGACCATTTATTACAGTCAGGCTAGAGTACGGCAACCCTTGCCAAGAGTTCAAGGCTTTAATTGACTCAGGTGCTGCGAATAGTGGGATTAGATGGTCGCACTATAAGGACTCAGGAATAGAAATGTGGACAATTGAGCCATACCTCATAGGGCTTGGAGGCATGGAAACCCCTTACATGGGTGATGTGGACCTTCCTATCTTCATACACGATGTGACCATGACGAGGACCTGATAGAACCCCTAATCCTTGGCCAAAAGTGAGACCACTTGACTTCCCTAACTGCACTCCGCCTGAGGTATGTAACCCTAGACCATATGCACTGCATGCGACAGAGGACAGGAAGATCTTTGGCTAGATCCCTCGGCTAATCACGCTCATTCCAAAGTCAACCCATGAGAGCTTGGCAATGGATAGTTGCCAGATAAAAGAGTGTTAACAAATTTTCCCCTGGTTTTCCATTAGTGGTCAGGTGGGTTGCATCAGCGGTCAGGTGGACTACATCAGCAGCCACATGGGCACAAAAACTTTGTATAAACTCATCTCCACTAACCCAAAATCACTTGTAATAACAATCTCATCAAGCAATGTATGCACCATCAAAAGCATGTAGGTGTCTAGAGACCTGCATTAGTTTTCCAACAATCATTCCATAAACTACCTCACAACACTTGGCTCTTGGTGCAGGGCAATCAACAATTCAAGTTTTGGATGAGGAATTGAAGTCAAAGGCTGAAGAAAAGACCAAGTCATGAAGCATGAAGGAAGTGCATATCTAGGAGATAAAGATGTGTATACATATGTACATTATTTTAGAGTCAATTCATCATATACTTTTGTATGGTCATGAGCTTGTAAAAATTTGCCTATATATACAAAGAAAATGTCGGGGAAAAATAGAGAGATTATGTGAAAACAAGATTTGAGAAGAATTAGATGTCATTAGACTTTTAGAAGTGAGTAGAATCTCTCTCATTACTCAGATGTAAGAATTTCTCAGAAATGAAAAATGTTGCACCCGATCTTTCTGTGCATTCTCCTTTTGTGCTTGATCATTTCAAGAATCCTTGTGTAGATGTCTAAATCCATAGTTAATAAGTCTATGGTTAAAGTTTGAGAGCCTAATTGTAAACAGGCTGTGAGAATTATGATTAGGAACATTCATATGTGAAGAAGTGTTCACTGTTTCCTGAAACAGGCGCAAAATTTGATGCTAATATTTTGGTCAGTTCTCCTTCCACAGTGTAAAGTTTTGAGCAAGAAAGCACTCAATCTTTAAGTTGGAAGGTAAGCTACCTGTGGCTAAAAAAATTTGCATAAATGGGATCTAGAATGAGAGAACCAAGTGTTAGAAGTTATAGGTGTCTGAATCGACTTCTCAGAACACCAGTTTTAGACATAGGTGACTTGTTAAGTTCATTTCTCAAGATCTACTGAACCTTTTGAAGTGATTTAACTTGGAGGAGGTGCACAAACTAAATACAACACCTTGTACAAAGTTTTATAAAAAACATTACACATTTGAGAAGTCAATGAGAGAGTTATGTGCAGTAGATTTTCTGTGTAGTCATCTTCTTCACAGTTTGATCAGAATTTTGACAATTGATCATTGATCCTTTCAATTGGTGAATGTTTTGAGTTACTCTTGATATAGAGGTGCTCTAACTTCAAGAGTAGCTTGTTCTTTTGGAGATTAACACTCTCCATCAGTGGTATCAGAGCAAGAAGCATCAGAATTGAAAAAAGGAGGATCCTGACTGCTGCAGTCATAAAGAATTCAATATCTGAAGGTTCAGAATGTGAAAGCTTGAGGGCAAAGCTTGAGAAGGAGGTAATACGACATCAAGGAAGAAAAAAGGAACATTATTTGAAGTAAAGGTACATCTATTACTCATAAAATTTGAAGAATTCAATATACAAGTGAAGAAAGGATGGGAGATTCTCTTCAGATAGAGAAGTTGGATAGAGAGAACTATCTAGCATGGTCAATGAGGATGGAAGCTCATCTTATGAGCAAAGACTTGATATCTTATATTACAGGTGAAGAAGAAAAGCATCAGTTCAAAGATCCTAGTGTTCCAACTAGGGAGGAATTATGAGAATTGAAGAATTGGATGAAGAAAGATGCTCAAGCTAGGAGCATTATTTATATGGTAGTCAATGACTGCTTGCTACCTCACATTAGAGGTCTTGAAAGTGCAAGTGATATATGGAATTCTTTGGAGGAGCTTTTCCAAAACACCACAAAGTCAAGCAAGGCATCCTTGTGGGCAGAATTTACTACATTCAAGAAGAAGGCCTCTCAATCCATCTCAGATTATGTAACAAGGATGAAGGACATTGCAGATGCATTAGGAGCAATTGATGAAGACATTGAGGAGGATAAATTGGTAAGGCAAATCCTCACAGGGTTGAGAGGTGATGACAAATGGAGGCCATTCATTTTGTCTACTGAATTATCACTTGATCATTTTACTCCTGGCTTAAATCAGTTGCTAGGACATATGTTAACCTTTGAGCAGGATGTCAAAGGTGAAGGTGACAAGAGTGCAGGTCATGCAATGTATTCAAAGGATAAGAAGAAGAATATCAAAGGGAAGCAACAAGCAAATGAAGATGAAGGTACAACTGGCCAAGCTGACTTCCTAAGAGGAAAAGGAGGTGGCAAAGGTAGAGGAAGAGGCAGGAGTAATAAAGATGGAGTCAAGGCTTGCTGGATTTGTGGTAAGACAAATCACTTAGCTAATGATTGTTGGCATAATACTCAGAATAATGGTGGATATAATCAGAATTTTAATTCAAGAGGAAGAGGTGGCAGAAATCAAACAGGTAATTTCAGAGGTAGAGATAGTAGGGGTTACTTTGGAAGAAATGCAGGTAGAGGATTCCAAAGTCAACAATACAACAATACCTACTACAATTATGCTTCAGATTAGAAGGAGGATTCAACATTGATAATGAATGCAACTTGTGAAAGGCAAACTGAAGACCAAAGAGTCTTCTACATTGACTCAGGGTGTAGAAATCACCTGAGTGGTAATATAGCATTGATGATTGACTTGGAAAATAGGGTAACTAATCATGTAGTTCAAATAGGTGACAATACAAAGCACAATGTGAAGTCAATTGGATCAGTGAAGGCCAAGGATGGTAGTACTCTCTTGAGTAAGGTTTTGTATGTTCCTACAATTCCTAATTGTATGTTCCTACAATTCCTAAGAATTTGATAAGTGTAGGACAAATTGCTGAAAAAGGTTATGAAGTTAGGTTCACTAATGAAGGAGTATTTGTGGAAGACCCTAGCAATGGGTATACACAAATTGTTTCAGGAAAGAAAGAAGGAAGATTGTTTACATTGAAGATCCAAGGTAATGTTGGTCATGCCTTGTTCACTTATGGAGGACATAAGATCTCTGAGTTAGATCTTTGGCACAAGAGGCTTGGACATTTCAATGAAAGAGGTATCAAAGATATGATTAATAATGGTTCAGTGCTTGGATTGCCTAATGTTGCATGTCAACATATGACATACAGATGTGAGGCATGTCAATTAGGTAAGGCTCATAAGCAATCTTATTCCAAGCATGGGTTTATGCACTCAGAGAAGCTTGAATTGGTACACACAGATGTGTGGGGACCATCAAAGGATTTTAGTATCAATGGCTCAAGGTATTATGTGATTTATGTTGATGATGCTACCAGATGGATCACTATCTATGTAATCAAAGATAAGTGAGAGGTATTCAATACATTCAAACATTATCATGTGTATTCAGAGAGAATTACAGGTCATAAGTTGAAGAGACTAAGGTCAGATGGAGGGAGAGAGTATTTCTCTAATGAGTTCAGTGATTATTTGTGGAATGCAGGTATAAAGAGAGAGCTTACTTGCAGGTACTCTCCTCAACAAAATGGGGTAGCAGAGAGAAGAAATAGAACTCTTGTTGAGTTTGCAAGATCAATGATGAAGGAGAAAAATTGCCCTAATTATTTGTGGGCTGAGGCTGTAAACACAGCTACTTATTTGGTCAATAGGTTACCATGTAAAGCTTTGCAGGGTATGACACCATATGAGGCATGGTGGGGTAAGAGACCTACTCTAGATCATTACAAAGTATTTGGATGTTTGGCATATGCATATGTGCCATCATAATTGAGGCATAAATTGGAGCCTAAAGCAGAAAAATATGTGTTTATTGGATATGATGATAAGCAGATGGGATATAGGTTGTGGAGTCCATCCACAAAACAATTCCTTGTATCTAAGGATGTTACATTTGATGAGCGAGGTACTTGGTATGCAGGTACAATCAATATTTATGCAGGTGATGAAGAAATTGTGGATCAAAAGAAAGGTAAATCAAAGGTTCAGATATTTGATGAAGAGAAGAACAATGAAGTACAGGTTGAAGTTGAAGAAGTGCCAAGGTTTGATCCAGAATGTGATGAACCAGAAACTTCAAGAAGTGGAGAACTCAGAAGGTCAACAAGGCACAAATGGCAACCTACAAGCTATAGCTATCACACTTCTTTTTGGCTACCAAAGATTATGCTTATATGGTAAAGGTAGATGAAGACCCTTCTACATATGAAGAGGCAAAAGGTAAGGAAAATAGGGAGAAAGCTATGCAGGAAGAGTATGATGCATTGATGGAGAATGAGACTTGGGATTTGGTTCCTAAACCAAATAGTCAGAAGATCATTGGATGTAAATGGGTCTACAAGACAAAGAGGTTTGCAGATGGAAGTGTGTCTAGGTATAAAGCTAGACTTGTTGTGAAAGGTTTTGCTCAGACAAATGGTGTAGACTATGATGAGACCTATAGTCCTATGGCAAAGATGACAACCATCAGGACACTCATAGCTATTGCTGCATGTAAAGGTTGGAAATTATGTCAACTAGATGTGAAGAATGCTTTTCTAAATGGTTATATTTCAGATGATGTTTTCATGGAGCAACCACAAGGATTCAGAGATGAAAGGTATCCAGAACATGTGTGCAAGCTCAAGAGAGCGTTGTATGGTTTGAAGCAGGCCCCAAGGGCATGGAACTATAGACTTATGAAGTTCTTGAAAGAACTTGGATTCCAAGTATCTAAAGTAGATAGTAGCTTGCTTGTTAAAGCAAGTGATGATGGGTTCATTTACATGTGCATATATGTTGATGATATAATTCTTACAGGTATAGATGAGAAAGGCATTCAAAGCCTAAAGAAGCAAATGGAGAAAGAATTCAAGATCAGTGATTTGGGAGACTTGTCATATTTCTTGGGCATGGAGATCTCATACACTCAACATGGAGTGTATGTAACTCAAGAAAGGTATTTGAAGAACTTGTTGATCAAGTTTAAGATGAATGATTGCAGGGTAGCACCTACTCCAATGGAGGTGAATCACAAATTGACGAGATATGGAGGAGAAGAGTTCAAGGACATGAAGCTATATCAAAGTTTGGTTGGTAGTCTGATTTATGCTACACTAACTAGGCCTGACTTATCATATGCAGTGGGAGTATTGTCTCAATTCATGCATTGTCCTAGGAAAGAACATTGGATTGCAGGTCAAAGAGTGTTGAGGTACATTAAGGGTACACTCAAAGAGGGTTTGTATTATGGTTTTACATCAGATACAAACATCAAGATATATAGTGATGCAGATTGAGCAGGTAATCCTGATGATAGGAGATCAAGTTATGGATACTTGTGTTATGTGGGAGATAAGTTAATTTCTTGGTGTTCAAAGAAGCAACACACAGTTGCTTTATCATCCGCAGAGGCTGAGTATAAAGGTATGGTGGAAGCTGCAAAGGAAGTGATATGGCTTAAGACTCTAATGAAGAGTTTTGACATCATTCAAAGTATACCCACTATTCATGGAGATAACATGAGTTCTTTGTATTTAGCTGCTAACCCTATGTTTCATGACAGGACTAAACACATTGAGATTCAGTATCACTTTCTAAGAGAGAAGGTGATGGATAAAGAGATTGAAGTCATATACTTCAACAAAAGATCAGATAGCTGATATGCTAACCAAAAGCTTGGATGGACCAAAGCTACAGAGATTCAAAGACATGGCAGGCATAAAGAAGATAGAGAAAACCTCAATTGATGATTGAGGCGGAACTGTTGGTGCACGGCAATCAACAATTGAAGTTTTGGATGAGGAATTGAAGTCAAGGACTGAACAAAAGACCAATTCATGAAGCATGAAGGAAGTGCATATCCAAGAGATAAAGATGTGTATACATATGTATATTATTTTAGAGCCAGTTCATCATATACTTTTGTATGGTCATGAGCTTGTAAAATTTTGCCTATATATACAAAGAAAATGTTGGGGCAAAATAGAGATATTATGGGAGAACAAGATTTGAGAAGAATTAGATGTCATTAGACTTTTAGAAGTGAGTCGAATCTCTCTCATTACTCAGATGTAAGAATTTCTCATAAATGAAAAATGTTGCGCCCGATCTTTCTATGCATTCTCCTTCTGTGCTTGATCATTTCAAGAATCCTTTTGTAGATGTCTAATTCCATAGTTAATAAGTCTATGGTTAAAGTTTGAGAGCCTAATTGTAAACAGGCTGCGAGAAATATGAGTAGGAACATTCATATGTGAAGAAGTGTTCACTGTTTCCTGAAACAGGCGCAAAATTCGATGCTAATGTTTTGGTCAATTCTCCTTCCACAGTGTAAAGTTTTGAGCAAGCAAGCACTCAATCTTTAAGTTGGAAGGTAAGCTATCTGTGGCTAAAAACATTTGCATAAAGGGCTTCTAGATTGAGATAACCAAGTGTTAGGAGTTATAGGTGTCTGAATCGACTTCTCAGAAGAACAGTTTTAGACATAGGTGACTTGTTAAGTTCATTTCTCAAGATCTACTGAATCTTTTGAAGTGATTTAACTTGGAGGAGGTGTGCAAACTAAAGAAAACACCTTGTACAAAGTTTTATCAAAATGTTTACACATTTGATAAGTCAATGAGAGAGTTATGTGCAGCAGACTTTCTGTGTAGTCATCTTCTTCACAGTTTGATCAAAATTTTGAAAATTGATCATTTATCCTTTAAATTGGTGAATGGTTTGAGTTACTCTTGGTATAGAGGTGCTCTAACTTCAAGAGTAGCTTGTTCTTTTGGAGATTAATACTCTCCATCATTGGCTACACGGGTTACACATCGGTTATGGAAAGGGATTGCGGTCTCACTTTATTGGGATCATTGTTAATTTCCATACTAATATGCTAATCTTTTGTAGCGGGTCTTCTCCACATTTGCATCATTCACCATGCAGACAAAAGGACCATCTGAAGCTGGCTCCAGTGTACCTATGGTCAATATTGGCAAATTACTAGTTGATCCCCATCTTACATCACAGCCATCTGAATTTCAAGGATTTCTCGGACCAATGCCAATTGATGATCCTCCTAGGGGATACACTGAAAAAGTTCATCGTAATTCCCATTGGTTCCAAGGTTTAGCAGGACCTTTGGCGGACGTAGATTTCATTTTTGATGCTACATTGACTTTTGATAGTAGTAAGTGGGGCAAGTATCAGATCTTCTCTAGAGAATTTGAAGCACTTCAAATTACCGAAGACTTAAAGCACGTTTGGGCTAGAGCAAGTTTTGTGGAATACTTCAGTGATCCACTACCCAAATCGGATTTTTATAGATGCTACTACTTGGTGACCACACTTACAGCCTCAGAGAACAAGGACTTGTCGGGCACTTTCATTCTTCCATCTTTGGTAAATGACCCCCCATTCAAGGAGTTCTATCTTTCAAAGGATCTGATTCGCACTATAATTAAGATCCATGGAACTCACACGCAGACAGAGCAAGAAAGGCTGATTCCAAAGCCAATGAAGTGTGGTGACGTTATCAAATGGGAAGACATTTCCACCATCACACATGAGCTATCTAAGCCATTACGTATATGTATGCAGCACTTTGCATTCCCGGCTCAGGATCATTTATAAGCATATTTGGTTTGGATTGTATTTAGCTTGTATTCGGCCCCAAACAGTTGATCTTGCAATTGGATCATTGATCAGTTGTACTTAGCGCAGTAGAGATGGGAAAGGAAAAAATTCATCCATGGATGTTCCACTCTCACGAGAATTGTGTATATGTCTTTGGCATATGACTTGCCTATAGAGCATGTAATGACAAGTGAAGAATTGAAAGCGTTCAAAGGAACTGTCAAGAAAGCTAGAAAAGCTAGCAAGGGATGGGCAGGCAAGTGCATGCAAGGATCTATCCCATGCCTATAAGTTCAGAGTCCCCATCACCCCAACCCTCTCCAGAACAATCTCCTAGGGAACCCCCTGCATCTATACAACCCATTCGCATATGACTGTCACAACCAATTATCATGGAAGGTACTACCAGTACCGTTATCTCTCAAGCAACCACCATCCAGGAACCCACAAATACAACAGCAGAAATTCCCACCTCCATTGGTGCGGAAGCGTTTACTTTTCCTATACCCAATCTGGAAGCAGAACCAATGAATACCACATTCAATTTTGAAATGCCGGATGCTTTTTCAAACAAATTTCAGTTTTTAGAAGGACAATTTTTCTCTGAGGAGTATGAACCTCTGAGTTACCCTACCGGTCCCCCTGATCAACCGTAAGAGCAAGTAGTATCCAGTTCCGAAGAAGAGAGGACCGAAACTGATGAAGAAGATGGAGATGATGAAGCTAGTCAGGAGAGCCATGACTCTCAAGAGAATGTGCAAGCTGATGAACAGGAACAACACACAGATACTCAGGGTGACACAAGCACCTATGAAGATGAGACATTTGAAGCAACTGCCTATACATTGGCAATCAAGAAGCTCTACCGCACCATGCAAGCAATTTGAGCGCATAGAAAGCTATCGGAAGAAGAAATCCAAGCGCTTGTAGAACAAGAACTCACCACAGGAGGCTTCAAAGAAGCCTACATCCAAGGTTTCAGAGAACTGGTCAAGTCAATAAGCACTAATGAAGCATTACGATATTTGCAGAGGAAGCCAATACCACAGTTTGACCCATGCCAAATTTGCTTACTATCAAAACCGGGTCAATATATTTGCATACCAATGGATGCCCATTCATCACAACAGGCTAGGGAAGCCCGCCTCATTCCTGAAGGATCTTTGGCAGAAGGAACGATCGTCATCGACTCCCCGCCCCACACTTCTACTGTAAATACCACCACTGTCGAAGTACCCACCACACCAACCGCTCTTCTTTCACTTCCCGTCCCTCCAGTCTCTCCTGTACACCCTTCCTCTCCAAGACCATCCACATCCTTCGATAGTGCAATAGCAGAAGCCTTTGTTGCTTCAACTCCTCTCACACTTTCCGCACCCACCCAACCTAGCCTCCCTCCTAGGACATCCGCTCTTCTATCTAGTCCATTTCTCCATCCATCCATCCATCCATCCCTTCCTTCCCCATCCCTCCACGACCCCTATTCCCATTTCCCCCTCCATTAACCTTCTCCCCCGTCTCACCTCCCTGACCCACTGTATTTCCTCTTTCCCTCTCCACCAAGCAGTACAAGAGACCCCATCTGTAAATTATTCAGCAACCTTTGTCAATCCTGTATTCACACCCACTCAAGCACCCACTGTCACTCCACTATTCACAGTCACTGCACTCGACACCATGCCTAGTGACATGGACCATGCCTAGTGACATGGACATATCACCACCCATTGCACCACCACTCACCTCATCCATTTTACCACCACATTTAGGCACATCACATTTTTCCACAATCACCACTGCATCCACGTTCACATCCCTATTCCCCCTTCCCCTTGCATGAACACCCACACCCACAACATCTTCACTCACCCTGCCATTAATATTATCACCCACAATCAACACTGCATTCCCTCAAATGTTTGCATGTATGACACAAGTGAGAGATGAATTCGCATCTCTAGGCACCAGTTACCAGACACTACAATAGACCACGAATGACTTACACTTGCAGCTAAATTCTTTATCAATCGAGAATGCCTCCTTTAACACACGCTACCAAGAGCTACGCCAGGCCTACCACAAACTTGAACTCGAAAGTGAACAGAAGGCAAAAGAGGCCATTATAGATATTGACAATTTGTTAAGGGCTCAAACCATTCGCAATGCGACGCTCACTAGAAACATAGGTCTACTCAGACGCCACCTTGCAACAGCTAAAGAAGAGAACCAACGCTTGCAAGAACAGAATAGAGAGAACCTTGAAGTTGCTTTAGATCAATCAAACGAACCCTTGAGTCCCATTCGTTTCAAAGTTGTCCCCTCCGAATCCATGAAGATACTATTGGAAGATCATGTCCGACTACTAGAGGAGTATGGCAGTATGAATGAGGAATACCAGATGCTCAAAGAGGAACACAAAATGTTACAGTTACGAGCACCTATACAGCAAGCACCACCAACTCTTGCGGCCACATCTCCTAAGATTATCGAGGAACTCAATGCTTTATGGGCCCAGGTATTGACTCTTCAAACACACATAGCAGCATACGAAGCACCCCCTAGGCCAGATTCCCCACCGAAACTACTAGCAGAGGAAGAAACAGTGACTATCACGATGGAGGACACTTTTGAAGAAGCCTACGAACCCCAACCCATCCCAGGCGGACGAGTCACGGCCGAGGGCCAGACCACATTTGAACTCCCTACCCCCGCATGGATGAAGACTGTAGAAGAGCTTGGCAAGACCCACTCAGCAAGGGTGGAAGCACAATTACATGCAATGGCTATGATCGAGGAGCGTATTTTACAATCCTCTTATTTTTCTCACTTGGACCCTCGCAAGTATATATCCGGGCACGAGCTACAATATAAGCCATATTTTATATTAATGGCCAAATATCAGCTGGCCATCGAAAAGGAAACAGGCAAGAAACCCTCCCATGCAACTCAGTTTGAGCCTGATGATTTGCCACCAGACGCGTAGAGCGGAGAAATATATCAACCAACTTGGCGCCAGGACTTATTACAACAATACCCAAAAATGATAAGCACATGGGCCAAGGCACCACTCCATTTGAATTATAACCCATGTTGGGGACCGATAACACGACGTCGCTTCTGGAAGGCCTTTGCAATCAAAGTACAAAACAACAAGCAGTTCCAAGACTGGCTCAATTACCCGTATTTCACACCACCCTGCGGACCACCCACGGTAGGCTATATGATGGCAGCCACTAGCTCCCCCGATTATGATGAATGGATGATGTAGTAGCGCATATGACTATCAAAATCTTTGACATGATGCAGATAGTATTCAAAGTCTTCCGTCGCATCAAGGCACCACACGTGAACAACCTTGGATTCGAGCATGGCAATCAAGACTTAGCATCTGATATGAGTACGACACCATCGCTCCAGGTGTGTTATGCCTGGCACTGTTGCATTAAATACTTACCGGCGTGCTATAAAATGACCTTCGAAGAAATGTTCACTACCGATTTTTGGGAGTATCACTAAGAGGTGTTCATAAGCAGGCCTACACATCTACTCCAATTATTTGCCTGTGAACAGCTGGTGTACTCCATGCACTACAGACTCCCACCACCAGAGGAACCTCAACCCATAGATTTGAAAAAACTCGAAGTAGATCTTGCAAGAGGTATCCGTCTTTCAGAGCACACCCTTGCTCAGGACCTCCTATGAAATTATATCCAACAAACCTCACAACAAGGTTCTGTCGAGGACGACAGAAGCAATAGGGAGGGGGTTGTTGGTGATATCCAGAGGCACAGATGATGCAGAAGCATGTCAAGGCGGATCACAACGAAGTAGTGGGGATCCAAGCAGATTATTTTTCAAACAAATATGTTTTATAAATACTTTTCAAAAACTCTCAATAGTGATTTTCATCACTCTTGTACCATATGTAACATAGAACAACCACTTTTGTAATTCGTAGCTCCATTTTGTGCAAGCCGAGGAGTCCTCGAGCTTGCGGAGCTTAGGTAGAACGAGCCTACCAATTTTGTTTATTTTTAAACTTTTTTTAGACCTTCAAATAGCACCTAGAACCTATTTAACTATGTCGGTCACTAAATGTGAAACCGGTCAAAACTAGTCTAGAATCTTAAAAAGAGCTAGAGAGCTCCTTTTTGAGGTTGGCTGGTGTAGACTTGTATGAGCTAGAGTGAGCTTGAGCTTGTAATTGAGATCTTGAGTAATAGAATCTACTCTCCTACCTTCTATTGTGTCTTGCTTGTCTCTTACATGTGTGTGTGTGTGCATCTCTATGCTTCTCACCTTCACTCTCACATTCACGATCTTCATATCACTCCTATCTCTTCCGCGGATTGACATTAAGGAGGTGGAGCTTCTTAACGTGGTACTTACCATTGTGCTAGAGCAACACATATACATATACATATACATATACATATACATATACATATACATATACATATACATATACATATACATATACATATACATATACATATACATATACATATACATATACATATACATATACATTTACATATACATATACATATACATATACACATACATATACATATACATATACATATACATATACATATACATATAGACACATACATATACATATACATATACATATACATATACATATACATATACATATACATATGCATATACATATACATATACATTTACACATACATATACATATACATATACACATACATATACATATACATATACATATAGACACATACATATACATATACATATACATATACATATACATATACATATACATATGCATATGCATATACATATACATATACATATATACATATACATATACATATACATATACATATACATATATACATATACATATACATATACATATACATATACATATACATATATATATATACATATACATATGCATATACATGTACATATACATATACATATACACATACACATACATATACATATACATATACATATAATATACATATACATATATACATATACATATACATATGCATATGCATATACATATACATATACATATACATATATACATATACATATACATATACATATGCATATGCATATACATATACATATACATATACATATACATATACACATACATATACATATACATATACACATACATATACATATACATATACATATACATATACATATACATATACATATACATATACATATACATATACATATACATATACATATACATATACATATACATATACATATACAAATACAAATACATATACATATACATATGCATATGCATATACATATACATATACATATACATATACATATACATATACATATACATATACATATACATATACATATATGTATGCATATGCATATACATATGCATATACACCTGCATATACATATACATATCTCTATAGTTGTACATATACATATACATATACGTATATGTATACATATACCTATACATAAACATATACATACTGTTGGCAGTAGTCAGAGGCATAGAAGATGCGGAAGCATGTGAAGACAGAGCACAACAAAGTAGCAGGGAGTCAGTCGAATCATTTTTCAAAGAATTATGTTTTATAAATACTTTTCAAAATCTCCAACAATGATTTTCATCACTTTTGTACCATATGTAACATAGAAAAACCCTTTTTGTAATTTATAGCTCCATTTTGTGCAAGCCGAGGAGTCCTCGAGCTTGAAGAGCTTAGGTAGAATGAGGATACCAGTTTTGGCTATTTTTAGACACCATTTACCCTTTCAAATAGCATCTAGAACCCATTTTTTAACTATGCCAGACACTAAATGTGAAACCGGTCAAAACTATTCTAGAATCTATAAAAAGAGCTAGAGAGCTCATTTTTGGGGTTAGCTTGTATGAGCTAGAGTGAGTTTGAGCTTGTAAGAGTGTTCTTGAGTAATAGAGTTGATTTCCTACCTTCAATTGTGTCTTGCTTGTCTCTTCGTTGTGTGTGTGTATGTGTGTGTGCATCTCTATGCTTCTCACCTTCACTCTCACTTCATCTCACATTCATGATCTTCATATCACACCTATCTCTTCCGTGGATTGACATTAAGGAGGTGGAGCTTCTTAACGTGGTTCTCACCATTGTGCTAGAGCAACACCAAATTTGGCGCTGTTGCCGGGGATCAAGTTTAGGACGAATGGGTGATGGTAAGAGTATAGCAAGAAGTGGCGTTGGAAGGTAAAAAATTTCAGTTTTTGTTGTTGTTTTTACTTAGTTTTTGTTGTTTTTCACCTCTCCCACACTCCATCTTCATCACCGCATCATCATCTTCCACTCCAAAAAAATCAGAAAATTCACCATATCCACCCATTCTCCTCATTTCCCCTCATTTGTGCATGCAAGAGAGAGAGAGAGAGCTTTTGTGCTTGCATGTGCTATTGTGTTTTTGAGTTTTCTTGCAGGTACAGTACTCCAGTGCATCAGGAAAGCTTGCAAAAGGTAAAATTTTACTTTCTGTCATATTTTTGCCGTGTGTGTCAGACCATCGCGATGGTCTGTCAACTTCGGCATTTTTGGTAAGCGACCACACCACGAGGTAGGCGACACAAGTGCATACACGGATCCACACTTGCATTTCAAAAATTTGCATTTTGGTGGACCATCGTGATTGTCTCACGCCATCGCGATTGTGTCACACCATTGCCACTGGCTCACGCCATCGCGACGGCTCAGTCGGAGCATCGCGACGGTCTCACGCCATTGCGACGGTTCACTTGAACCATCGCAATGGTCCTTGACCATCGCGACGGTCCCGTCGACCCCATGCCATCGAGTCGATGCTGCCACGTGGCAAGCTAAACCATTGCGATGATACCCTCAGACCATTGTGATGCCTCGACATTTGAATCATCACGATTGGCTCATGCCATCATGCTTTGTGACCATCGCGACGGGCTCACGCCATCGGGATCGTCTCATTGATCGTTGACCAATGCCATCGCGATTGCTCTCCGATTAGACCATCGCGACAGTTCATTCACACCATCGTGATCATTCACTTTAGACCATCATGACAGTTCGCACCTTTGGACCATCGCGATTGAGCCATGCCATCGCGACAGTTCACCTTGACCATCGCAACGGTCCCAGACCATCGCGATTGTCCACCCCAAATGCAATTTTTAGGGTTTGATTTTTTGGGCAAATTTGGGGCTATTTTGTGAAAATTTTTGGATCATTAAGCTCATTAGAGACCCCTTAGCTCATATTTGAAGAAAAACATGTTTGTCAGTTTTTACCCCTGAGGGCCTGAACGGTCATATCTTTTTCATCCGAAGTCCGTTTTTTGAGCTTTATAGCTCGTTAGAAAGCTCTTGAGGTTAACCTTGTTGGGACTAGAAAAGCCAGGGGGCAGCATAAAAATTTTTGGGCAAAAGGGAAAGGACCTTTAAAGGTGTATATACTCAAGTGCTTGATCATACATTTGAGAATTGGTCTAATAGTGGACTTTTACAGGTCTAGCAAGGGCAATCAAGGGCAAACAAATAAGGCAATGAAGAACGCACGGCTTTGAAAGCGCGACTTCTTGGGCATCAGAGCAACCAAAGGAGCTGACTTGAGGTTGGAAGAATACTCAACCCGCTCAGTCAATTATTAGCTTAGGCTAAACGTTAGCATTGTGGATTAATGAGGATAGGAACGATCAAGTTCAAGAGATTTAATTTTTTAAGTCCAAGACTAAAGTAAAGGTGTGTGATAAGAAAACCTAAAGGAAAGGAATTAAGTCTGACGGAACGAGAACTCAAAAGTACCACAGAAAGTTGATTCCTGATGCATACATCTAGACAAGAACTTAAAAGCATTCAAAAAGAAACAAGCAAATCAATAACAAAGAATCATTGACGATCAGAAGAATCGCAAAGAAAATTTATGAACCTTAGATCGGGCAAGCATATAGGTAAGTCAGACTGACGAAGCCTTAGATCATCAGAAGCAGCGTAGGAACTACTGCACGATCGTGGGCACAAGCGAATTAGAAATGGCTTTTAGCATGGAAAGACCAGAATGAGGGTCAAACGTAGCATATCTAGAATGGCTTTTATCCCTACGAGTTGAGCTCAGACACAAGCGAATCAGAAATGGCTTTTAGCATGGAAAGACCAGAAGGAGGGTCAAACGTAGCATATCTAGAAACACCTGAAGGACCCTATAGAACTCACTTAGAATTTCTTCGAACCAACCGCTTAGGTGCTCGCATCTACGAGGATGGTTTGAGAAGACAAGTGGTGCAAATGCACAACCCGGATCAGCCCATTGGATTGGAACGTCCAGTGGTAAAATTTGAGAGAGATGCATACATAGACAAAGAAGGAACAATGTGCATCATAAGTACTCAGCCAAACAATACCAATGAGTTTGTTGTAATTCAGTTGGAGATGGAAGCGAGAGCCCAAGGAAAAGAACCACTAGAAGAACCTAGAACACCTAGAGGGAAATCTGTACTAACAAGAGTACTAATCCCAGAATGGATCCCTCAAGATAACCAAAGCATAGAGTTGTTTGTTAAAAAGGAAATTGACGAAGCATTTTGGAGGTACAGAACGGAACAACCTAGTGAGGTAGGCACCATCACAATCTATGAATTTAAGGACCCAGATACACCTGGAAAGGTTGCATACCTGGATGAGACTTCAGAAAGAGTATTTGTAGTACCAGACCATGCGAGAAATACCTACACATGGAGAGGTGAATTAGTATTCCCTCCATCTTTCGCAAACGTAAACGCTAGCCATCAGGGGGCTAGAACATCATCAGCCCATGGCCTTCAAAGAGAGAAAAACAAAGAAAGACCGGAAGTAAGTTTCACTCATCCCATAGGGAGAGATAGAACCACCATAGACACGGATAGAGTGGATAGACAAAGAGAACCTAGAATACCAGGTGGTAGAGATGATTTTCCTCTACCTAGACCACGCGAACACCCAAGGGTATTAAGACCCACTCATCTAGTAAAGTCCATGAAAAACTACTTTGATGGGACAGGAGATCCCTATGACCATGTTGCAGAATTTAAGCAAGTACTACGAGCAAAGCAAGTAGAAGACATGTTCACGCAATATAATGCATTTGGACTAACGTTAAAGAACACAGCTTTAACTTGGTTCCAACCATTGCAACAAAGGCAATTTAGAGATATCCATCACTTTTTAGAGTCATTCATCACGGAATACTCTAACTGAGTGGGATCAGGCATGACACGTCTTCGTTGATTCATAGCTTTAAACAGACTCCTCAAGAAACAGTTAGACTTGCAGGACGTAGCTTTAGACAATATGTGGAGAGATGTCCAATGCAAGAGCTACCCTCACAGGCCAAGCAAGTGTCATTGTTTTTAGATGGCCTGTTGAGCTCTAAACTACGCTCCTATGTCTACTTGAAGGAACCCAGAACGCTAGAGCAATGTGTAAGAATTTGCATAGACATTGAGGATAAGTTAGGAGACAAGTTGGAACTCTCAAAGGTCTATAAGGACTCAGATTGTTCTTCTCTAGCATCTTCAAAACTGTCTAGCTCGATAGAAGACCTAGTAGAAAAAGTGGCACAGAAACTAGGAGTTTCTAGTAAACAGATGCCAAGGTTAACAACAAACAAGCGTTGTTACACCTGTGGTGGTGATCATATGGCAAATGTGTGTCCCAATGCAACACAACCACAAGCCAACCCTAGTGGCCAATACTGTACAATTGAGAGACGATACACGAATCATACAGCTCAAGGCTGCCCATACAACAAACAAGCAGTAAGACAGAACTACTTGCAAGCATACCAACAGCCAAGTAGGTATCAAGGTCAGTATAATGCTTAGCCTCATTACTATAGGCCTCCTCAGAACTACCCTTATCAGGCTCAACAGAGACCACAACCTGTCTTAGCTCAGCAGCCACCCCCACCAGCTAATGTCATCTCAGTTAAATACGTTGCTGCAGAAGAGAACCTAAGTAGGGGTTTAGTGCCTTCATCACCCCTGATCACAGAGAGTGACCCGAACTCAAACAGTTTTGACTCTACTCATGTAGATAGTCCACCCGCGTATTACACAGAATCACCCGAACATGTAGAAACATATCATTACAATAGTCCACCATTAGAATTTAGTTGGGAGCCCGACTATGCTAATGTGATGTATACAAACCCGAATTCGCACCCCCAATTAGGACAGCAAAGACCACAGGGCCCTAGAGAACCATGCTTTAGGTGCCAAGGAGATCATTTCATAAAGGATTGTCCACATCCTCCGATAGCAGGACAGTCACAATACTATAACATACAAGGCTTTTGTGCCGACTCTGGTAAAGAACATATCATCAAAGAGTGTCTTAAGAACCCTGCTAATGCTTCAAATGTGACACCCATCAATGTAATAGGTATTGTAAACAACGCAGATGGATTCAACCCTACATACGTGCCTGTCCAAGCTATAACAAGAGCCCAGGCGCTCTTATAGAACCAACAGCTTAATCATGAGAAAGTAGCTGGAACGAGTGAAGTTGGAGAATCTAGCAGTAAAAAGACAAAATCTTGGAAAGATTCTAGAGAAAGAATTAAGAGAAAGTGGAGTAAAAGGATAACCGAGTTGGAAGGAAGTCTCAAGGAATCTAGAGCCAAAATCCTAGAATTGACTTCACAGGAATTGAATCAAGAGAACCTAACTCAAAAATCAGGATCAGTTTTAGCGGAACCCATACCAGAAAACCTAGACATGATGTTTCGCCGTATCAAGCAAGATTAAAAGAAGGACCCCAGGTAGCTGAAATGAGCAAGAACTACCCTCGAGCAGACTTAGAAATCGAGAGAACTAAACTCTGTATGAAGATGGTAGAATTAGCACAAGCAATGTTCGAAGCCTCTAGATATCTTAATTGGAACAACATGGCAAAGCCTGAATTACACTTTCAAGGATTAATGGAGAGGCTAGAATACTTGATTGATAGCAAGGAGAAAAAGAATGAGCATAGGAATCCTATTGTCCCAGAGACACAGGAAAGGAATGCACCATCCTTGTCTCAAGTACCCAACACAGAGGGTGAAGGCAACATATCTTCCATACATAGATACTCACATGAATTTCTGAGAGAAATACAAAAAGAGAAGTGGAGAAAAGAACAAGGAACCCATCCTCCTATTCAAGAAATAGATGACTTGCAAGAGAAATTTCCCCAAGACATCCCCTCTATCTACGATGATGTAGAGGAAGAGCAACTGAGTGAACACACAGGTTTTGAATCCAATTCTTTGCAAGAATTGCCTCAGTTCACAGGACCTTGGGAAGCAAAGTCTATTAGCATGAGAGCACCCACTATAATAGTGAGGAATGAAGAATCAATAAACCCTAGAAACACAGAAGTGGTAAAGAACACCAAAGTACAATGTCACCTCACTCTAGAGGAGTTATTAAAGGTTAAACCAGAACTGTGGAAACATGTAGCAAATCAATTCCCTAAGCTTGCTACTACTCCCTCACAGATAGGAACACACAAGAAGGTACCAGAGATACCCGTAGAAAGAATCGGAGATGTAAGCAAAGGAGAGGAAGGTAACACTTATCTTCCAACAACCCATCAAGGCTACACCACAAAAGCCATCTTAGATTCAGGAGCCGAAGTAGCCATCGCTACCACCGCTTTATGGAAACGTTGGGGTAAGTCAGCATTAAGACCTACCAGGATGAAACTACAAATGGCTGATGGACATATAGAGAAACCATTAGGCTTACTATAAGGCATATCTCTCACCACTTGTGGCGTGGAGTTTGAGCATACTTTTGCCATTTGTGATTTTGGGAAAAATCATGCTTATGAGATGATTTTAGGAGGACCATTCATGCGTCAATTGCAAATTGTACAAGATTGGGGAACTAATTCTTTGTACTTGCAACATTTAGGAGTGACTACGAAAGTCAATCTTAAAGACTATTCACATCGAGACGTACCCCCAATACAATGGAATACCGTCCATAAGACATAAGAAGAGACAAAATCAGTACACTCATTGGAATGAGAACCCTCATGGTTGCACGAGGATACTCATCTATGGATGTGTAAGGTAGCAAAACAAGAGGAAGAACGGTTAGAAGCCAGGACCTTAGGTGCAGAACAACATCCACAAACTCTTCAAGACCCAGCTTACGCACCTGTAGTATTTCCAGATGAGGAGTTTGAACCTCATGGTGGGCAGAAATATTAGCAACAATGGATGTAGCCATCAATGAAGAACAATGGACACCCCACTGTGACGAGGATGGCTATGATATTTCAATTTTCACGATAGAGCCAATCATGTGTGATTCAATTATAGAAGAATGTGAACCGAGCACTGATGCATTTGAGGATGCAAGTGACTTTGATTTAGAGTCAATTATTATGGATCCACCCTTTGCATCAAACGAAGAATATTTCTACAAAGTAGAAATGCACCATCAGAGACACGAAGAAATTATGGATGAGGTGAGGTTAGCCACACAAGTGACTGCTAAAAGTGAAGGTAAGAAAATAAAGAAGAAAGAAACCATGTCAGAAGAAGAAGAATCCTTGTTTGAAATACTGGAGAACTTCAAGAAGTATGAAATAGACGATAGTAGAATAATGGTACGAATGCCTAACAAAAAAGTTGATGTTGGAGAAGTATATGATAACCGAGAGAAAACCAAAAAAATCATAGTCGCCATAGAAGGAGAAGAAGAGAAATGTACCTACATAGGGCATGATTTGACGAATGAAGAAGAAGAAGATTTAGTTGCCCTATTGCAAGAATATAGAGATGTGTTCACTTGGAGTTATAAAGACTTGAAACGAGTAGATCGAGATATATGTTCTCATAGAATCCCTATGACTCTAGAGGCAAAACCTACGAAACAGAAACCATACACATACAATGATAACTACGCTACAAAGATTAAAGAAGAAATAGATCGCTTGATAGAAGCAGGACTCATTTACGAAATTGAGCATACCGAATGGGTATCCCCCATTGTGGTTGTGTCCAAGAAGAATGGAAAATTGCGTGTGTGTATTAACCCTAAAAAAGTTAATGCTGCCACGATTAGAGACAGTTATCCTCTTCCTATCACGGAACATTTATTGGAAAGAGTTGTGGGCAAGGAAGTTTACAGCTTTCTTGATGGTTTCTCAGGCTATAATCAAGTAGCCATTGCTCCAGAAGATCAACACAAGATGGCTTTTGCCATAGAATGGTGCATATTTGCATTTTGTGTGATGCCTTTTGGCTTGACAAATGCACCCGCCACTTTCTAGCAACTCATGTGTCATGTTTTTAAGGAATTCTTACGCAAGAATTCAAAAGTTTATGTCGATGACCTATGTGCTCATTTGAATATGAGACAAACAAAAATCCCAGAATTAAGACAAGTATTTGACAAATGTCGAGAATATCAGGTTTGTCTGAACCCAAAAAAGTGTGTTTTCATGGTCAGACAAGGCAAAATTCTAGGACAAATTGTGTCAAAGAATGGAATTTTGACGGACAAAGAAAAAGTGAAAGTAATTGTAGATTTACCTAGACCAAATAATGTAAAAGAAGTACAGACATTTATGGGCCATTGTGGTTATTACAGACGATTCATACACATGTATGCAATCATAGCTAAGCCTCTGTACTCTCTTTTGACCAAGTTTGATTGGATAGAGGAATGTGAGAATTCATTCAATGAACTTAAATGACGTTTGTGCTCAGCACCTATATTGACAACCCCGGATTGGAGCAAGCCATTCCATGTACATGTTGATGCATCCAACTATGCCATAGGATGTGTGTTAGCACAGCCCACAAATGAAGGTAACATAGATCTTCCCATAGCTTATGCGAGCAGACAGTTGAACATAGCAGAAAGAAATTACACCACTACGGAACGAGAGGGATTAGGAATCATCTACGCAGTAAAGAAATTCAAGCATTGTTTGTTGGCGAATAAGTTCAAGTTCTTTACAGATCATCAAGCATTATTGTACTTAGTCAATAAGCCTTGTAACACGGGAAGATTGATATGTTGGTTTTTATTACTCATGGAGTATGATTTTGAAGTAGTAGTCAGGAAAGGAAAGACAAATCTCATAGCTGACCACCTCTCAAGATTAACAACAGGAGAAGCTCCTCAAGGAATAGCAGATGAATTACCAGATGCATATTTGTTTGACCTTGATATAGCACCAGAATGGACTAAGCCGATAGTCCCTATTCTCACATATGGACCCAAGACTCCTAGGATAAGGATCAAGGAAGGAGAGATTACCAAGTCACAGAGATATCAAATCATAGCAGGAAGTATATATAAACAAATCAAAAGATTCTTGCTTGTTGTGTGGATGATTCGGAACATGCAAATTGGTTGCAATTAGCACATGTAGGTGCATTAAAGCAACGTCATTCGAAATATCATACATTGCAGACTCTGCATAGATTAGGAGTCTATTGGCCTTCTATGGAAGGAGATGTCTACAAGTTGTGTAAAGAATGCCCTGTTTGTTGTGAAAGACCACCAATAGAACATGCTACATTATATCACATGTCTCTCACACCAGACTGGAGTGGACCTTTAGTGACGTACTTGAGGATGAAAACATTCCCTCCAAGAATGACTTTAGCACGACAACGAACTCTAGAGCAGGAAGCTCAAGACTATTCACTTATTGGCGACAATCTATACAAATGAGGACGAGATGGATACCTAAGACAATGTGTTCATAAAAGCGATTATTTGAGCGTACTAGAGACTGCACACCAAGGTGTTGCAGGAGGTCATTTTGGACCCGATAGGATCATCAAAGCCATCCTCTTTGCAGGATTATGGTGGCCCACTCTTCACATGGATGTGCATACCTATGTAAAGAGATGTGATGTGTGCCAACGAACTCAATTTCCAACTTGCACAGATGAAATGCCATTGAAACCCATGATGGGATGACGTGCATTTTCTAAGTGGGGCATAGACTTTGTAGGACCCATTAACCCGCCTGCAAAAGGTACACATGCTGAATACATTATTGTTGCCATAGATTATCTTACCAAATGGGTAGAGGAAAAGGCCACTAAAAAGAATGGTGCACACACGACTGCAAAATTCTTATTTGAAAATGTCTTTACAAGATATGGATTGCCTATAGAGTTAGTGAGCGATCGAGGAACTCACTTTCTAAACCAAGTCATTGAATATTTGTTACAGGATTTTATGGTGATTCACAAGAAATCCGCACCATATCATCCTCACGCCAATGGTCAAGCAGAAAGTACTAACAAGATCCTTTGTAACGTACTGACGAAACTCGTGAACAATAAACGTTCAGATTGGGACAAACAGTTACACCACGCTGTTTGGGCATATCGAGTGGCCTACAAGACCGTACTCAATGCAACTCCCTTTCAGATGGTTTTTGGTCAGAATGTTGTGCTTCCTTTCGACTTCTTGATACCGACCCTTAAGGTTGCACAAGAACATCAGTGGACCGGCCATGAATTATCATCAAGAATAATGGACTTGGAACGATTAGGAGAAACCAGGCTGAAAGGAGCAGCAGGAATATACGCAGCATAGAAGCGACAGAAAGCCTATTTCGATGCACATGTGAAAGATAAAGGCTTAAAAGAAGGAGATTTATTCATAGTATATACGCTGAAACAACACGCACGGAAATTAGAACAGGGAGGTTATGGACCTATGATCATTAACAGACTCTCGACAAGTGGAGCGGTACAATTAGCCACCCTACAAGGAGACATAATGCCTAATTACATTAGTGGTTGTAGAGTCAAGTTATACCAAGAACCTCTCATCGAGGATATGCTTAGAAGACTCACATTGGCAAAGAAGCATAAGGAGGAAGAAAATAGGATACGTGCTGAAGCTCAGGCAGAAGCTATAGAACGCATCAAGTGCATGAAGCTAAGAAGACAAGGACTAGGGAGAGAACATTATAACCATCTAGAAACAACACCCAGATACCCCATGGCCATGTGTCAAGTAAAGTCAATCTCTCATCCTAGCATAGTGGATAGGAGACCATTCATTATAGTCACCCTAGAGCATGGCAACCCTTGCCAAGATCTCAGGGCTTTAATTGATTCAGGTGCAGCAACTAGTGCGATTAGATGGTCCCACTATAAGGACTCAGGAATAGAAATGCGGCCAATTGAGGCATACCTCATAGGGCTAGGAGGCATCAAAACCCCTTGCATGGGTGAGGTGGACCTTCCTATCCTCATAAACGAAGTGACCATGACAACGAAGCTACTAGTGTGCCATGACGAGGACCTGATAGAACCCCTTATCATTGGCCAAGATTGGCTATATGATCACTGAGTGGACCTAAATCTTAGACAAGGCTCCTTACAAATTGGAACCTTAGATCAGAAGCGAGTGATACCATTTGACTTCCCTAACAACACTCCACCTAAGGTATGTAACCCTAGACCCTATGAAACGCTCACGACGGAGGACCGGAAGATATTTGGGCAAATCCCTTGGCTAAGCACACTCCCTCCAAAGTCAACCCATGAGAGCTTGGCAATGGATCGTTGCCAGATCAAAGAGTGTCAATAGATTTTCTCCTCATCTTCCAGCAGCAGACAAATGGGGACCATTGTAGGTCAGGTGGACTGCATCAGCAGCCACATGGGCAAAACACCCTACAGTGCCCATCCTTCCACAGTTACTGCACACTGGCCTAGATTAATAGTACAAAATGGAGCACTTCCTAATGGGCAGGTTTTGCAAGTGTTGGACCTCCCTTCTTTTCCAAAGCAGAGTGTCCATCTGACCTCTCAATCTCAACCACAAAGGAGTCAACCACGACGAAGGAACCCAGACCGATGACAATATCAGACGACACAAGGAGGAAAGCAGTATCAGCATCACAAAGCAAGAGGCACGAGACAAATATGGGTGCCAAAAGGACAGAAACCACTAACAGATCTCAACAATGCAGATGAAGCCAAGAAGAAGTTTCAACAGAAGTAGAGGCAATATTCAACATCTCCTCGACCTTCTTCCACGAGTACGAACATTCGACAGATTTGGATCGCCAAGAAGTATCTTACAAATCGACCCACACCCAGGCAGATTTGGGAACCCAAATAGTGTATTATAACTCAACCCTCAAGCCATGTAATATATACCCCTCAGAAATCTCTTCACCCTTCAACACCACCACATCCGATATCACCTTTTTTTCCTCAGTAGAAACATACCACCTGCTCAGAAACTCTTAGGAAGTGGATACCGAAACATATCTAGATGACTTCTTCGACCCCCTTATCTAACATTACTCCCATCCCGACTAAACAAGACCCTTGTAATAATTCACCCACACCTGAACCTTGTACAAATCCACTCATTATGACCCAACATCACTTGTAATAACATCTCATCAAGAAATGTATGCATCATCTGAATCACATAGGTGTCTAGAGACTTGCATTAGTTTTGCAAAAAAATCATTCCATAGACCACCTCACAACACTCGGCTACACGGGTTACACATCGGTTATGGAAAGGGATTGCGGTCTCACTTTAATGGGATCATGATTATTTTCCATACTAATGTGTTAATCTTTTGTAGTAGATCTTCTACGCACTCGCATCAATCATCATGTAGGCAGAAGGACCATCTGAAGCTGGCCCCAGTGTGCCCACGGAAAATATTGGTGAATTACTAGCTGAACCACATCCTACGACACAGCCACCAGAATTTCAGGGATTTCTAGGACCTATGCCAATTGACGATCCTCCTAGGGGATATACTGAGAAGATTCATTGCAACTCTCATTGGTTCCAAGGATTAGCAGGCCCATTGGCGGATGCAGATTTCCTTTTTGAGGCCAATTCGACTTTTGATATGTGCACTTGGCACAAGTACGAGTTTTTCTCAAGAGATTTTGAAGCATTACAGAACATAGAAGACTTGAAGCATGTTTGGGCAAGAGCTGGCTTCATAGAATACTTTAGTGATCCGTTGCCTAAACCAGATTTCTATGGATTCTACTATTTGGTAACCACATTGACAGCTTCGGAGAATAAAGATTTGCCAGGAACATTCATTTTGCCATCATTAGTAAATGATCCATCGTTTAAGAATTTTTATCTTTCCAAAGACCTGATTAGAGCTGCAATCAAGATACATGGAACTCACACTCTGATAGAGCGTGAGAGGCTAGTTCCAGAGCCAATGAAATGTGGAGACGTCATTAAGTGGGAAGATATTTCAGCAATCACACCTGAGCTCTCTAAACCATTATGGATATGTATGCAGCACTTCGCTTTCCCCGCTCAAGATCGATTCACTATGCCCCACAAACGCATTTGGTTTGGCTTATATTTAGCTTGTACTGGGCCACAAACATTTGATCTGGCCAGTTGAATTATTGATCAATTGTATCTAGCACAACACAGATGGGAGAGGAAGAAGGTAATCCATGGATGTTGCACTCTCACGAGAATTATTTATATGTGTTTGGCCTACGACTTACCAATCGAGCATGCAATGACAAGTGAGGAGTTGAAAGCATTCAAAGGGACAACAAAGAAAGCTAGGAAGGTTAGCAAAGGACGAGCAGGAAAGCGCATGAGAGGAACCATTCCATGCCTACAAGTCCTAGAATCACCGTCACTGCAACCCTCTCAAGAACAGTCTCCTACAGAAGCCACTCCAATGGTACAACCCATTCGCATACGGTTATCAAGACCAGTTATAATGGACGACACCACCAGCACAGTCGCTCCTCAAGCAGCCACAGCCCCAGGTCCTCCCACCACTGCAGCAGAAGTTCCCACCACTATTGCTGCGGAAGCATTTTCTTTTCCGATACCCAACATGGAAGCAGAGCCATTGGATACAACCTTTGATTTTGAAATGCTAGATGCCTTTTCAAATGAATTTCAGTTTTTTGAAGGCCAGATTTTCTCTCAAGAATATGAACGTCCAAGCTACCCGACCACTCCCCGGATCAACAACAAGGACAAGTCTTATCTAGCTCAGAAGACGAAAGAATAGAAACAGATGATGACGAGGGCGATGATGAAGCCAACCAAGGCACTCATGAATCCCAAGAGAATGTGCACACAGATGAACAAGGACAGCAAACAGACACCCAAGGTGACACCAGCATGCACGAAGATGAAACATTTGAAGCAGCAACATACACCTTGGCAATCAAAAAGTTATACCGCACCATGGAAAAAGTTTGGGCGCGTAAGAAGTTATCTGAAGAAGAGAGCCAAGCACTCATAGAACAAGAACTTGTCTCAGGCGGTTTCGAAGAAGTATACATCAAAGGCTTCAGGGAACTTGTTAAATCAGTAGGATCTAACAAAGCATTAAGATATTTGTTAAGGAAGCCATTACCGCAGTTTGACCCTCGCAGAGTTCGCTTGCTAACCAAACCAGGTGAATACATTCGTGTATCGACAAATGCCCAATCTTCAGAACAGGCCAGGGAAGCACGTCTCATCCCTGAAGGCTCATTGGAAGAAGACACCATTGTCATCGACTCCCCACCCCACACTACTACTATACATACCACCATTATAACCGAAGTACCCGCCACCCCAACCACTCCTCTTTCACCTCTCGTCTCTCCAATCTCCCCTGTACATCCGATCTCTCCCAGACCATCCACACCTTTGGATAGCGCTGTAGCAGAAGCCTTCCTTACTCCCATTCATCCCACAATTCCCGCACCCACCCAACCTAGTTTTCCTCCTCAGACATCCACCTTTCTATCCAGTCCAATTTTCCCTCCATCCTTCCCCACACCTCCAAGACACCTTTTCCCATTCCCACCTCCATTAACCTTCTCCCCAGTCTCACCCTCTCGACCCACCGTCATTCCTCTTTCCCCTTTCCACCAAGGAGTACAAGAGAAACCCTCTGTAAATTACTCTTCAACCTTTGTAAATCCTATATTTACACCCAAGCACACACCCACTATCACTCCATTATTCACAGTCACGACACTTGACACCACTTCCAGCGACATGGCCATCTCACCACCCACCGCACCAACACTCACCTCCTCTATTGCACCATCATATTTAGGCACCGCACATTTCTCCACTGTTACCACTGCATCCACATTCCCATCCCTATTCCCTCTTCCCATTGCATCAACACCCTTAAACACAGCATCTTCATTCACCACACCATTAATATTATCACCCACTATAGACACCGCATTTCACCCGATGTTCACATGCATGACTCAAGTGAGAGATGAATTTGCATCTCTTGGCAATAATTACCGGATGCTGCAGCAGACAATGCATGATTTACAGTCGCAGCTCAATTCACTATCCATCGAGAATGCCTCACTAAACACCCGCTACCAAGAGCTATGAGAGGCTTATCATAAACTCGAACTAGAAAGTGAAGAAAAAACCAAAGAGGCCATCACTAACATAGACAACTTGTTAAGGGCACAGACTATTCACAATGCGATGCTCACCAGGAACATGGGCTTACTCAGACGACACTTGGCAACAGCGAAAGAAGAGAACCAGCATTTACAAGAACAGAACAGAGAGAATTTAGAAGCTGCCCTAGATCAACCCGACCAACCATTAAGTCCCAGCCATTTCAAGGTCGTGCTCTCCGAATCTATGAAAATGTTTCTGGATGATCATGTCAGATTGTTAGATGAGTATGACAGCATGAACGAGGAATATCAGAAGCTGAAAGATCATAAACTACTCCAACTAAGAGCACCAATACAATAAGGACTACCAGCTCCTGCGGACCCATCTCCTGAAATCATCGAGGAACTCAATGCATTATGGGCCCAGGTAGTAACTATTCAATCACAGATAGCCGTATATGAAGCATCCCCTAGGCCAGACTCCCCATCGGAACTACCAACAGAGGAAGAAACAATAACTATTCCGGTGGAAGAGACTTTTGAAGAAGCATATGAACCTCAACCCATCCCAAGTGGACGAGTCACGGCTGAAGGCCAGACGACTTTCAAACTTCCAACTCCCGCATGGATGAAGACGATTGAAGAACTTGGAAGAACCCACTCAGCAAGGGTAGAGGCATAGTTACACGCAATCACAATGATTGAAGAACGCATTTTACAGTCCCCCTACTTTGCTCATTTGTCCCCTCGCAGATACATATATGGGCATGAGCTACAATACAAGCCTTATTTTATGTTAATGGCAGAATATCAGCTGGCCCTAGAAAAAGAAACAGGCAAAAAGCCCTCCCATGCAACTCAATTCGAGCCGAAAGGTTTGCCACTAGATGCGCAACGAGGAGAGATCTATCAACCAGATTGGCGCAAGGATTTATTACAAGCATATCCAGAGATGATGAGTACTTGGGTCAAGGCACCACTACACTTAAAGTACAACCCATGTTGGGGACCAGTCCCACGTCGCCGCTCCTGGAAGGCATTTGCCATTAAAGTACAAAACAACAAGCAATGCCAGCATTGGCTTAATTACCCATACTTCACCCCACCCACCGGACCACCAACAGTTGGATACATGATGGCAACGATTCGTCACTGGCTCCCTCACTTAAAACATATGGACGATGTAGTAGCACACATGACTGTCAAGATATTTGACATGATGCAAATGGTATTCAAAGTCTTCCGTCGCATCAAGGCACCACATGTGAACACCCCGGGTTTCGAGCATGGCAATCTAGATCTAGCATATGACATGAGTACGACATCATCGCTCCGAGTATATTACGCCTGGCACTGTCGAATTAAATACTTACCGGCATGCTATAAGCAGACCTTCGAAGAAATGTTCACAACCAGTTTCTGGGAATACCATTCAGAGGTGTTCATCAGCAGGCCTACACACCTCTTGCAGTTATTTGCCTGTGAACAGATGGTATATTCCACGCATTATCAACTTCTGCCATCAGATGGACCGCGGCCCATTGATTGGGAGAAACTCGAGGCAGATCTGGCCCGAGGAATTTGCATATCACAACACACCCTCGCTTAGGAAGTACTCCATAAGTATATCCGACAGACCTCACAACAAGGTTCTGTCGAGGACGACAGAAGCGAGAGGGAGGGGGGTGTTGGCAATAGTCAGAGGCATAGAAGACACGGAAGCATGTGAAGACAGAGCACAGCGAAGTAGCACGGAGTCAGTTGAATCATTTTTCAAAGACTTTTCAAAATCTCCAACAGTGATTTTCATCACTTTTGTACCATATGTAACATAGAAAAACCCTTTTTCTAATTTATAGCTCCATTTTGTGCAAGCCAAGGAGTCCTCGAGCTTGAGGATCTTAGGTAGAATGAGTGTACCAATTTTGGTTATTTTTAGACACCGTTTACCCTTTCAAATAGCATCCAGAACCTATTTTTTAACTATGTCGGACACTAGATGTGAAACCAGTCAAAACTAGTCTAGAATCTATAAAAAGAGCTACAGAGCTCATTTTTGGGGTTAGCTTGTATGAGCTAGAGTGAATTTGAGCTTGTGAGAGTGTTCTTGAGTAATAGAGTTGATTTCCTACCTTCCATTGTGTCTTGCTTGTCTCTTCGTTGTGTGTGTGTATGTGTGTGTGCATCTCTATGCTTCTCACCTTCACTCTCACTTCATCTCACATTCATGATCTTCATATCACTCCTATATCTTCCGCGGATTGACATTAATGAGGTGGAGCTTCTTAACGTGGTTCTCACCATTGTGCTAGAGCAGCACATACACATATACATATACATATACATATACATATGCATATACATATACACATACATATACATACACATATACATATACATATACATATACATATACATATACTTATACATATACATATACATATACATACACATATACATATACATATACACATACATATACATACATACACATATACGTATACATATACATACACATATACATATACATATACATACACATATACATATACATATACACATACATAAACATATACATATACATATACATACACATATACATATACATGTACATACACATATCCATATACATATACATATAGATATGCATATACATATACGTATACATATACATATCCATATCCATATTTATATCCATACCAATATCCATATCCATATCCATATCCATATACATATACATATACATATACATATACATATTGTAAGTGTCACTCTAGCACAATGGTCAGTACCAACGTGAGAAGATTCACCTCATAATTGTCAATCCGTGGAGACGTGAGGACTAGTATGAAGACTATGAGCAAGTGAAGGCACAAGTGTGTGAGTGAGAAGCACACAAGCATGCACACACATACACACACACACACACGCGCACACAAGGCGAGAACAAGGAGAGGAACAATGGAGTTCTTTGCATTAGTCAAAAAGTCTCTTACATAAGCTCAATTCACAAACAATCTAACCCCAAAAATGAGCTCTCTAGCTCTTTTTATAGTTTTCTAACTAGCTTTGGTCTTGTCCAGACCTAGTGTCCGGCCTAGTTAAAAATTAGGTTCTAGAGCCTATTTGAGGGCTCAAACGGAGTCTAAAAATTATGAAAATTGATATGTAGCTAGTTCTAATACTCCTCAAGCTGGAGGACTCCTTGGCTTGCACAAAATGGAGTCTATTCTACCAAAAATGGAATTTACAATGTTTGTGTAGTGATTAAAATCACTTGAGTTGTAAATGGTCCATGGAAAAAATGATTAGGCCTTGTTGCCGTATTGTGCATGACTGCTCCGTTGTGCTAGTATGCTCTTCATCTGACTTGTATGCCAACACTCCCCCCTTCCTAGCGTCTGTCGCCCCTGACAGACCTCTGTTCTATCGGGTGGTCGATATAGTATTGGATGACATTGGTGGCAAGTTCGTGTTCTCCTATCCTTAAGCCTCTTGCTAGATCAGCTTCCAATGCATCCCAATTTATTGCGCCAGGGACCTCTAGTTGCGGTGTGGTGTAGTACTCAGAGTACATTGCTTGTTCACAAGCAAAGAGATGGAGCAGGTGTGTTGGCTTCGGTGCGAAGACCTCCAAGTGATACTCCCAGAAACCTGATCTGAACATTTCTTTAAAGGTGTGTTTGTAACATGCAGGGAGGTATTTGATGCGTGCATGCCAGGCATAAGCCACACGAATACTGGGGGTGGTGCTCATGTCATACACCAAATCATAATTTCCATTGGTAAACCCCGGTAGACATACCTGTGGTGCGGCTGCATTTTTAAAGGTTTTCAGGACTACCTGCATCATATCTAAAATCTTCAGCATCATTTGAGTTGCCACATCTGGCATGGGCTTCAATCGTGGCATCTAATGTCGAATTCTTCCCATCATGTACGCTACTGACGGTGGTCCCTGTGGTGGCACAATGTACGAGTAGTTTAGCCATTCCTTGCATTGTGCGTTGTTCTGTACTTTGATATTGAATGCCTTCCAAGACCTGCGGCGTGGAACTGGACCGTAGCATGGATTGTATAGGAGATGTAAAGGCGCGTTGTTCCATGTGTGTAGCATTTCTGGATATGTCTCTAGAAGTTTCTGCCGCCAGGTGGGTTGACAAATTTTGCCTTTTTGCACATCTGGAGGAAGGTCTTCGGGTTGAAATTGGGTAGCAAAGGTAGGAATCTTACCCGTGACTCTCTGTATTTCTGCATTATAATCAGCCAGAATAATATAATAAGGCCTGTATTGGAGTTCAAATGAGAGGATAAGGCATCTAGATGACAGGTTCTTGAAGTAATCAGATTGTAGCACAGTTTCCTCTATGACCCTCATGGCCTGATTTTGCACTACTGTGCGCTCTTGATGAGAACTCCCGATTTCCTCCACTTGACGTAGCCATGGAGGCCGTGGTGCCTTGAATGTGTCCTGAGCTTCTTCCGTTTGTTGGCCTCCTGGGAAGGGTTGTGGATCATATTCTTCTTCAAATGTTTGTTCCACAGGAATTTGTACTACTTCTTCGTCGATGGGAGCCTTTGGAGGGGAAGGTGGGCTCTCATATTGTAGTAGACGTGCTTGCAATTTGGTGACCTGTTTCTGGAGATCTTTTAAGGCCTCTGAGTCTGTGAGAAGTGAAGCCGCAGAGGAGGTGGTTTGAGAGGCTGCTGTTGTTTCTTTTTGGTGTTTCTGCTTCAGTTGACCCAGTTCCTCTGCTAGCTGGTCATGTGCTTCAAGCAACATGGCATAGTCTTCCAATATGATCTTGATATTGTCGGGGGTCACTGCTTGAAACTTTGATGGGCTTATGGGTGCCCCAGGTGTGCTTTCGATAGCTGCTTCTAGGTTTTCCTGATTTTGTAATTGTAGGCGTCGATTCTCTTCATGAGTGGCAACAAGATGTCGCTTGAGTAGGGCCATATTTCGTTGAAGCTTTGAATTGCGTTCCAGCTGTGTCCGTAGATGACCTTCTACCACTTGTATTGCTTCCTGATCTGTGTTCTGTAACTGTACCTCCAATATGCTATGAGCCTCTTGTAAAGTTTGGAATTGTGTATGGAGGCAGGCATTCTCCTCTTCCACTGCAGCCAGACGATTTTGTAGCACCTCGGAGTGCTCTTGCAGTCGTGCATTATGTTGCTCGAGCTGATTGTACTCTGTCCTTAACTGTGATATACATGTGAGCATGGTGTCCAATGCATTGCCCATAGATGGGGGGGGGGGGTGGTGTTTACAATGGAAGATGCATGGGAAGGGAATTGGGGAAGGGGAAGAGTGAATGATGTGTCTATGGAAGACGTGTGTGTGGGTGAAATTGGTGGAGGGGGAATGGGAGGAGGTGGAAGTGTGGGGGGAGGGGGAGGTGCCGTGGGTGGTGAAATGTCCATACTTTCAGGAGTGGGTGCAAGTGTGGGGTCTACCATGTACATTGGAATGGTAGGTGGTGTGTGTGTGTGTAAAAGTGGTGAATAGATGAGAAGTGGGGTGGGGAGCTGAAAATAAAGGGAAGGGTTGAGACCTGGGTTGAAAAGTTCTAGCAAGCAAGTTATGGAGGGATTGGAGAAGTGGAGAGATGGTGATTGGGGGTTGAGGTCGTAGAGGTGGGGAGGTCATGAAAGGTTGCATGGCAGCAGGGAATCCCATGAATATGGATCTAGAGTCAGGGTGACCTATGGCTGAGGGCATGGGGGATGGTTGTCCTAGGGCAGGCTCTATGAGCGATTCGGTGGATTGTGTAGTGATGGTGGTTGCTTCATAGATTGTGTTATCAGAGGTGGAGAATAGGGTTGAACTAGAGATGGGAGTACGGAAGAGGAAGGTTTGTTCGGTGGGTTGAGTGGTCGAGGTGCTCTCCACGGCTTCTGCTCTAGGAGGCAATGGTGGGGGTGTGGGTGGTAGTGGCTCGGTGGATTCCTCATGGGTGACTGGGTGCTCTTGGCTAGCAGTTTCTGTTGTGTGGGAGGTTGTCCCGATGGGTTCGGATGTAATAATTGGCCCTTCTGCCGTTGCAATGGGGATCTGGATATTCTTACCTGACCGTGGTCGTGTCTGGAATCTTCGTGGATCATATTGAACTGGGGACCTCCTAATGGCGGTCCGCACTACTTCTACTACCCCATATGTTTCTGCCATTAATAAGAGACCTTCACTATATTCTGAGTCAACTCCTGCTTCTTCCAACAGCTGAGTCATGAGTACTCTACTGCTCTGTTCGGTGAGCAGTTGTTGCGATCGCACTCGTTCCATGATTTGATACATCCTTCGGAGTTCTGCTGTATAGGCTGGGGCTTCAGTGGTCCCCTCTTCATATGCTCCTTCTTCTTCTAGGTGTCCTTGTTGTTGACCTTGCTGGGCGTCACTCCAATGTACATGGTGACCGATGTGCCTTGTTCTTCTGCATCTGAATAAAACTCTACATCAGAGAGTTGTGTACTTTGTAAGAATGCTTCGAAGTCCTGGGATCCATTCCTTCAGCATCTCCAGTTGTAGCAAATTCAAATTCAGATGGAGCAGGAGGAGCTGAAGGGGCAGCTTGTGTCGTAGTTTCAGATCCAGACCTGGGTATCCTAATGGTAAACGGAGGTACAGTGGCCTCCCCTCGTGGCGATACTTCAGGAGTAGTCAGAACTTCCCTTGTCTGGACACAAGGGATCGCACCCCTCATGCGCTTGGATTGATGTGTGGATGTCTTGAGCCTCTTAAACAATTGTAATTGTGCCCAAGTTAAGGCACGTTTTGTAGATAATACGTGTGATAGCACAGCAGCCGTTCACCACTAATTTCCTAGAAGACCTTTTATTTGCTTCATATAGAATTATCTATAATCCATACAGGAAGCTTAATTGGTAACGCACCTGTCTCTGCTAAGTAGAGAGCAAACCAAATTCTTTTGTGCGGTTGTGTGAAGCGGTCTTGACCGGGGAAAGCAAAATGTTGCATACACATACGGAGAGGGATGGACACATTTGGTGTGAGTGCTGCCATGTCTTTAAGCTTCAGTAGTTTCCTATCCTTCATGTTAGTAGGAACGAGAGCATCCTTCTTAGAAGGTACATGTGTGCCGTGCATATTCAAAGAAGAGCTCACCAGCTCCAAGGTAAGTTCAAACCTCGTTAACTCGTTGTTGCCCAGCAAGGAAGGAAGAACAAATGATCCTGGTTTGTCCTTTTCTTCATTAGCTTGTAATGTGGAGACTAAATAATAGCATCGGAGGAGATCCGATTTAGGTAGTGGTGCTTCAAAGTATTCTGCTAGCCGTGCACGTTGCCATATGGTCTGGAGATCCTCTGTGTTCTGTAGAGTCTCAAACTCCTTGGAGAAAAATTGGAATCGAACCCATGATCTGTCATACTCGCACTTAGACTCCCATATGTACTTGGCCTCTCCTAATGGACCTGGCATGCCATTGAACCAATGAGAATTGGCATGGACTCTTTCTGTGATCCCTGTGGGTGGATCCGGTACCGAGATCTGCTGAAGGTGTTGCAGCTCCACAGGTCGTTCAGTTGGTGGCACATCAATAGGTAGACTATCCACATCAATTCCTGCAGTAAGTATTCCTACTTGTGAGCTCGGACCTGTCGCTTCTGCCATGTCACTTCTTGCCTCCTGATTCTGTGAGAATATAGAAACATGTGTTAACATTGTAAAGGACAAGATAGAACCGTTTTTGTCCCCATTACAACATTATCATGAGGTTCGGGAGAGATTAGTAGGTTAATAAGTGCTCGGTGCTTGTGTGTGTAGTTAGGAATTGGGTGGACCTAAGAACTAAGTGGAATGATGTAGTGTGAGAGTAACGTAGTTAGTAGGTGGGCATGGATTTACAGCTGGGGTCCGGGGGTTTATTACAAGTTTTAGGTTGCCAAATGCAGTGGATGGGCTTTGATCTTGATTTTGTGGAGACTCTGAAGAGTTTGATAGGGGTCTCTGCTTGAAGATGAGGCTTTTTAGGGACCCATTTACAAGTGATTCTACTTGTGCTCATGGAAGAATATGTGTCCGTGCGTGATGTGTAAGACTGGGCCTCAGATGTTCAAGTGAGGGAAACATGTTGTACCGGTTGTGGCCTTGGTGTAGCTATTTGAGCCCGCAAGCAAGCCTTAGGCACCCAGATTTGTCACGATTATGGGCTGGCCTTCATTGACTTCTTGGGTACCCAAATAAACTTCACATTCGCAGAAGGATTAATGAAGGACTTCTTATTAGTGTCATGTTGTTGACTACTAATAAGAGGTTTTGGCCGTGGGTTTGGCCTGGTCTGCACAAGGTATTCGCCTTTTCGCCTCCATACTTGTTTCCATGGCTGAAACAATCTGCTTGGCTCCTTTTTTTGGCATCCAGTATAGGTAGTGTTCTGCTTCTTCTGTATTTGATCTGTCGTTGGTTGTTGCAACCTTCTGGTCTTTGGAAAAGAAGGGAGTTCCGTCCTCTCCCTGGCTCCGTTGTTGAGACTCTTTCTGCATCATACAGTTTTGGACAAAAATAGCATTGTCAACTTCATGTGCGCCCCTGGAAGGACCAGGAGTTTGTGCCTTGCCTAGTTCCTTGAGTGCTTCATTTTCCAATTCAACTGTAATTCGGCTATGACCTACCCATACCTGAAGAAGTCCACTTCTTAGGTTGAGGTTGACTGCATGATCATAGATCCAGTCCTGACCCAAGACAAGAGGCGCAGTGAGGTCCTCATCTTGACACACTAGTACTTTGACTGCCATCACTTCGTCTTGAATGGAGATGGGAAGATCCACCTCGCCCATGCAAGGGGTTTCCACCCCTCCCAATCCTATGAGATATGCTTCTATAGGATTGACAGTTAATTTCAATTCTTGACAGTAAGACAACTTGACAGCACTAGTGGATGCACCTGAGTCAATCAAAGCTCTTACAGTCTTTGCACCCTTTCCTTGTCCTACTCCTAGGGTTACAAAAGGCCTTCGGTCGATTATTCTATGGGAATGCCCACCTGAAGTCTCGCACATGGCCATAGGATAGCCTACAGATTCTTGAGTGTGAAGCATAGGCAGGTCTCTGCCTTGTCTCCTCAATTTCATTCGTCGGATGCGTTCTAACGCTTCTGCCTGTGCTTCTTCTCTAATTCGTTTCTCTTCTTCTTTACATTTCTTGGCAGTGTTGAGTCGATTTAGCATCTCTTCAGTGAGGGGTTCCTGATATAACTTGACTCTGCATCCACTTATGTAACTTGGTAGAATATCACCCTCTAGAGTGGTTAGTTGAACTGCACCACTTGTGGAAATTCTATTGATAATCATTGGCCCGTAACCTCTTTTCTCTAATTTCCGTGCATGCTGCTTCAATGTGTAGACTAGGACTAGATCGCCTACTTTCAAGCCTTTATCCTTCACATGTGTATCAAAATATGCTTTTGCCTCTTTTTCGCTGCATAGATTCCTGCTGCAGCTCTCAATCGTGTTTTGCCTAGACGTTCAAGATCAAAGATTCGAGAGGAGAGTTCATGGCCTGTCCAATCATGCTCTTGTGCTACCTTCAATGTAGGTATCAAAAAGTCCAGAGGTAGCACAACATTTTGGCCAAATACCATCTGAAAGGGGGTGGCTTGGAGTACCGTTTTATAGGCAACTCGGTATGCCCAAACAGCATGGTGTAGCTGTTTGTCCCAATCAGAGCGTTTATTGTTCACTAGTTTAGTCAGCACATTGCATAAGATCTTATTAGTGCTCTCAGCCTAGCCATTAGCTTGTGGATGATAGGAGGCCGATTTCTTATGTATCACCAAGAATTCTTGGAGAAGGTTTTCTATGACTTCATTCAAGAAGTGTGTGCCTCTATCACTCACCAACTCTATTGGCAATCCGTACCTCGTGAATACATTTTCAAATAAGAACTTTGCTGTTGTTTGAGCATCATTTTTTGTAGTAGCTTTCACTTCTACCCACTTGGTTAGATAGTCTGTGGCCACGATGATATACTCAGCATGTGAACCCTTAGCTGGGGGATTAATAGGCCCAACAAAGTCTATTCCCCATTTAGAGAACGCACGTCCGCTCATCATAGGCTTCAGTGGCATCTCATCTTTGCGTATAGGGTACTGAGTTCTCTGACAAACATCACACCGTTTCACATAGGTATGTGCATCCATGTGAAGGGTTGGCCACCAAAAGCCCGCAAATAGTATTGCCTTGATTACCCGATCTGGTCCAAAGTGTCCCCCTGCTACACCTTGGTGAGCAGTATCCAAGATTTTGAGATATTAACTCTCATGGACACATAGTCTCAGGTAACCATCTTTACCACGCTTGTATAGATTATCACCAATGAGTGAATAATCCTGGGCTTCTTGTTCTAAACTCCTTTTCCTAGCCAGAGTCATGTCTGGAGGGAATGTTTTCGTCCTTAAGAAGGATACTAGTGGTTCACTCCAATCTGGCACTATGGACACTTAATAAAGAGTGGCATGTTCCACAGGTGGTTTAGTGCAGCAGATTGGGCATTCCTTGAACAACTTTTGGACATCAGCCTCCATAGTCGGCCAATGCACCCCGAGTCAAGTGTACTCGTCCTCTTCTACACAACAAGCCAAGATCCCTTGATCTGTGTGCTTGTACATGCTTCCAGCCATGATGTGGTACTTCTGGGCTTTTATTACCTCTCTATCCTGTGTGGCTATTACTGGGTGGTTAGGCCAGTATGTCAATATTGGCACTAATGGCTTAGCCCACTAAGGTATTACTTCCAAATTAAACAAGTAAGCATCAGGAAGATCATCCGATACTCCTTGTGGGGCCTCTCCTGATGTGAGTCTGGACAGATGATCTGCTCTCAAGTGAGCCTTCCCTTTCCTTACTACAACCTCAAAATCATATTCCATTAGCAAGAGAAACCATCTTACTAATCTTCCTATATTGCATGGCTTGTTCACGAGATATAACAATGCTTGGTGGTCAGTAAAAAATTTAAACTTATTTGCAAGCAAATAATGTCTAAACTTTTTAACCGCATACACCATGCCCAACCCCTCTCGTTCGGTAGTGGTATAGTTTCGCTCAGCTGCATTCAACTGTCTACTCGCATAGGCAATGGGAAGATCCATATTACCTTCACCAGTAGGTTGTGCAAGCACACATCCAATGGCATAATTGGATGCATCCACATGCACATGGAAGGGCTTATTCCAATCTGGTGTAGTCAAGATTGGTGCTGAGCATAATCGCCGTTTGAGCTCATTGAAAGAGTTCTCACATTCCTCAGTCCACTCAAAGTTTGTCAGAAGTCCATACAGAGGCTTTGCAATGATGGCATACATGTGAATGAAAAGTCGATAATAACCACAATGCCCCATGAAAGCTTGCACTTCCTTGACATTCTTTGGCCTAGGTAGTTCTGCAATAGCCCTCACCTTCTCTTTGTCAGTGGAGATGCCGTTCTTTGACACTATGTGTCCTAAAATCTTGCCTTGCCTGACCATGAAAACGCACTTTTTTGGGTTTAGGCAGACTTGATATTCTCTACATTTGTCAAAGATTTGTCTGAGTTCAGGAATATGGGTTTGTTTGATGTTGGAATGAGCACAAAGATCATCAACATAGACTTCTAAGTTCTTCCTCAGGAACTCTTTAAATACATGGCACATCAGCCTCTGGAAGGTAGCGGGTGCATTGGTAAGCCCGAATGGCATTACCCTAAAAGTGAATATGCCCCACTCTGTGGCAAAAGCCGTCTTATGCTGATCTTCTGGTGCAATGGCTACTTGATTGTAACCAGAGAACCCATCTAGGAAGCTGTACACTTCCTTGCCGGCTACCCTCTCTAATAAATGCTCGGTGATAGGAAGCGGATAACTATCCCTGATAGTGGCTACATTAACCTTCTTCAAGTTAATGCATACATGTAATTTACCATTCTTTTTGGGCACCACTACGATGGGGGACACCCATTCAGTGTGCTCAATTTCATAGATAAATCCAGCTTCAACCAAGCGGTCTATCTCTTCCTTGATTTTGGCAGCATAGTTGTCATTGTATGTGTATGGCTTTTGTTTTGAGGGTCTGGCCTCTGTAGTCATGGGAATCGTATGTGAGCATATGTCAGGGTCTACACCTTTCAAATCTTTGTAGCTCCAAGCGAATACATCTCTGTACTCTCTTAGCAAAGCTATCAGCTCATGCTCTTCCTCTTCTGTCAGGTCATGGCCTATGTACGTGCATCTCTCTTCCCCTTCTTCTATGGCTACCACTATTTCTTAGTGGTTTCTTTGTTATCATAGGCATCCCCCGATTGCGCCTCTCATTTAGGCATTCTAATCATGACTCTCTTGTCGTCTATCTCATACTTCTTAAAATTTTCTGGGACCTCAAACAAAGATTCTTCCTCTTCTGGTGTGACTTCTTTCTTCTTCCTTTTCTTTCCTTCTTCCTTAGGGGTTACATGTGTGGCTAGCCTTACATCATTTGTAAGCTCTCCGTGCCTCTGGGGTTGAAATTCCACTTCATAGAAGTATTCCTCATCTGATGCAAAAGGTGGGTCCATAATAATTGACTCAACATCGGAGTCACTCACATCCTCAAATGCATTAGGGCTAGGTTCGCACTCTTCTAGAACTGCCTCTCCCATGATGGGCTCTATGGAGAAGACTGAAATGTCATAGCCATCCTCATCACAGTGGGGTGTCCATTGTTCTTCATTGATGGCTACATCCATTGTTGCTAGAATTTCTGCCCAGCCGTGAGGTTCAAATTCTTCATCTAGAAAAACTACAGGTGCATAGGCTGGGTCTTGGATTTTGATCTACGGGTTTCTTTTGCACCTACCTCCCTGGCTTTCTCTCTCTTCTCTTCTTCTACTGCTACCTTACACATCCATAAGTGAGTGTCTTCATGCATCCATGAGGATCCTGATCCTAGGGAATGCACTGATTCCGTATCCTCTTTGGCTCTATGGATGGGGTTCCATTGGATAGGAGGGACATCTCTATGAGAGTAATCCTTGAGATTGACTTTGGTTGTAACACCTAAGTGTTGCAAATACAAGGAATTGGCTCCCCAATCTTGTACCACTTGCAACTGTCGCATAAATGGTCTTCCCAAAATCATCTCATAGGCTTGATTTTTGCTAAAGTCACAGATAGAAAATGTGTGCTCAAATTCTACACCACAAGTAGTGAGAGTTATCCCCTCTAGTAGTCCTAAGGGTCTTTCTATGTGACCGTCAGCCATTTGCAATTTCATTCTCGTCGGCCTGAGAGCTGGCTTGCCCCATCGTTTCCATAAGGAAGTGGTTACAATTGCAACTCCTGCACCTGAGTCCAAAATGGCCTTGGTTGTGTAGCCCTGATGAGTGATGGGGAGATAGGTGTTTCCTTCTTCTCCCTCACTCATGTCTCCTATCTTGTCCAAGGGTATTTCTGGCACTGTTCTTTGAGATCCTACCTGGGAATGTGGTTTTGCTACTTCGGGCACTTGATTGGCTACATGTTTCCACACTTCTGGTCTAACCTTGAGCAGCTCTTCCAAAGTGAGATTGCACTGCACTTTTGTGTTCTTCACTACCTCCGTGTTCCTAGGTATGACTGAATCTTCGTTTCTTACCATGACTATAGGTGCTCTCATACAAGTGGACTTTGCTTCCCATGGGCCTGTGAAATGGGGTAGTTCCTGTAAAGAATTTGACTCGAAGTCTAATCTTTCTTGAGATTGGGCACTCTCCTGCTCTCCATAAATGGAAGGAAGGTCTTGTGGGAATTGATCGTGTGTGTCATCCACAAGTTCAATGGGAGGAGGAACTTCACTCTCTTTAGCCCATTTCTCTTCTTGAATCTCTCGCAAGAATTTTGGTGTGTATTGATTCATAGAAGAAGAGGTGTCTGGTTCAGTGGAGTTAGGCACATAAGCTTCCTTGGGAGGAATGCTTATTCTATCACTTGCCCTCTCCTTAGCCTGGGAGGTGGCTCCTTTTCCAGACTTTGCAAGTAACCCCTCCAATCTATCCAATAGACCATCAAAGTGCAATGGTGTTCTGATGGGGTTAGAGCCATTGAACAAACGACTGGCTTCAAACATGGCTTGCGCCAATTCGACCATTTTAGCACAAAGCTTTGTTCGCTCTATCTCTAGATCGGCTCTAGGGTAACATTTCTCAAGATCTGTTACATTGGGCCCTTCTTGAATTCTGGCCTGATATGCTTTAAGCATCATGTCTAGATCTTCAGGAGTGGGATCGGCTAAGACTGATCCTACTCGGGGTGGTGGTTGGGTTACGTGTGGTGGATTGGTGGGTGGAGAAATGGAGGGTGAAGGGGATGGTAGTGGCGGGGATGTGTGAGAGTGTGTTTGAGATGTGATTTCTATGATTTTGGCTTTGGTTTCTCGTAGGCTTTCCTCAAGTTCGCTCATCTTTCTTGCCCATTGCCTTTTCATACGTTCACGGCTATCTCTCCAAGCTCTTGTCCTCTTCTTATTCTGGCTCTCAGTCTCACTAACCTCCGCATTCTTTTCCTGGCCTAATTCTTGGTTTTGCTTAAGTGTCTGGGCTCTCGTGATGACTTGTACTGGGGCTGTGGAAGTCACACTTCCTGTGGAGTCTACCACTAAGCCAATCACATTGATAGGAGTGATTTTTGGCATATTATTAGGATTCTTTGGGCAGTCTCGTAAGAGATGCTCCTTTCCACACTCCTGGCAATAGCCCTGGATTGTCACTGACTGGGGTTGTGTCGGTGGAGGCAAGGGACAATCACGAATGAGATGATCTCCCTGACATCTATAGCATGGCCCTCTAGGAAATGGAGGTCTTACCTGCCTAGGTTGAGGTCTAGGGTTGGGGTTCGCGTACCTAACATTCGCATACTCTGTCTCCCAAATAGGTTCACTCGGTTCCTCACTGTAGTAAGACTCACCATGTTCAGGAGACTGCATGTAGTAAGCCTGGGGACTATCAACATGTGTAGAATCAAAGCTATGGTACTAGGATCACTTTCTGAGATTAATGGTGTTACTGGAACTATAGCTCAATTCAGGTTTTCTTCTGCAGCAGCATACTTTACCGGAATCACATTAGTAGGAGCAGGTGGTTGTTGTGCTAGCACTGGTTGGGGTCTCAGTTGGGCTTGATATTGCGGTTGGTAATTTTGCTGAGGCCTAGTATACTGTTGTGGTGAATATTGACTCTGGTATCTGCCTTGTTGAGGGTATGGCTGAGGGTAGGTTTGCCTAACCGCTTGCTTATTGTATGGGCAGTCCTGTGCTGAGTGATTTGTGTACCTTCGCTCTATGGTGCAATATTGGCTGCTAGGATTCACTTGGGGTTGAGCCGTGATGGGACATGCGTTTGCCATATGGTCACCACCGCAAGTATAGCACCTCTTCACTGGGGCAAATCTAGGAATTTGGCTAGAGACACCTAGTTTTTGAGCTACTTTTTCCGCAAGTTCCTCAATTGAAGAGGGGGGGGGTGTGTTGTGTCGTTGTGAGGGGTGGTGCCGTGCGGGGTCGGGATGGGGGGGAGGGCGCCTTTGAGAGGGGGGGTGATGTATGGTTGTGAGGGGGGGGGTGTGATGTGTGAGGGGGTGTCGAGCGGGGTCGGGAGGGGGGGGGGGGCGCTGGATTGAGAGGGGGGGGGTGTGTTGTGTGAGGGGGTGTCGAGCGGGGTCGGGAGGGGGGGGGCGCTGGATTTAGAGGGGGGGTGTGTTGTGTGAGGGTTGGAGGGGGGGGGGGGGCGCTGACAAAAAAGGGGGGGTTGTTGTCGAGGGTGGGAGAGGAGGGAACGTCGGGTGCCGCCAGGGGGTGGATTGGAGAGGGTCGGAGAGGGGGGGTCGTTGGGTGCGGGGCGGGTCGAAGGGGGGGGGTTTGGGGTCGAAGGGTGCTGACAAAGGGGGGTTGTTGTAGAGGATGGGAGAGGGAGGATCGTTGAGGGGGATTGAGGGTGAGGGGGTTGTTGACAGTATGGAAAGGGGGAAGGAGGAGGGAGTGTGGTTTATGGAGGAGCCGATGTGGTGGAGAGGGTTGTGAGATGCTCTGCTTTTTTCTTCCCTAGTACGACTTGGCTTGTGCACTGAAAACCATAACGGAATTCTGAGGATGTGTAAGCAAGAATGAAGAAAGAGGCCATATTATATAGCTAGTTGGAAGGAGGGAGCACCTCTCAAGAAGCAGCGGTCTAGCATAAAAGGGTGATCAAAAGAGGGGAAGATGACAATGTTAAACTCAACCATCCGAGAGACAAACAAAGGAAAGGGCAAAACTGAAAGTTACTTAGGAAAACTATGAGCCATTCAAGTGATGAATTTCTTTTTATGAAGTGATGAATTTCTTGATTTTTTGATGGAGAAGAAAACTTGCGCCAAAAATTTTATTTTTGATTTTCATTGATAAAGAAAAGAAAAAACGTGCGCCCAATTTTTTTCTGATTTTCATAAAAAAAACTACGCCCAAAATTCTGTGAGCTGATTATTACTACTTATTAAAACAATCCAAAACCAACAAGATAAAGGAAAATGCAATGGTTATGATACTTGATAATAAGCCTTGAGTCTGGAAATGTTAACTAAAGGTAGGGTGTTGCCATCGAGTGTTTCCAATTGCACTGCACCCCACTGCAGCATCTTCGTAATGCGAAAAGGGCCTTCCCAGTGAGGGATCCATTTCCCTTTGTTTTGATTAGAAATTTGTGGTCTGTGTAGCAGGGCTAAATCTCCAGGCTTCAAATTGTTTTGCCATAGATTTTTGTCATGAGTCTCCTTCCTATATAATTGCAGCTTCTCTAACTGTTTGGAGGCTAAAATTCTCGATTCTTCCAGTTTATGCAAAGCAGTCAGTCTTGCTGAAACTTCCATCCCATTTTTCTCTAGTCTTTCCGTTCTTATAGAGCCTCTGATGAATTCAAATGGTTCAATAGGAACCGAGCCATAGACTAATTGAAAGGGAGAATACCCAGTCTCTTTATAGGCCATTCTGTATGCCCATAAGGTACCCAGATAGGCCTGTCCCCAAGAGGTCGGCTGTAACATGCATTCTTTTCGTAACATTGAAATTAATACTTTGTTTGTTGACTCGGCTTGTCCGTTAGCTCGTGGGTAGTATGCACAAGAAGTCTTGTGTAGGATGCGATACCTGTTTGAAATTTCCTGTAGGACTTTGTTAACAAAATGAGTACCCTGATCAGTACAGATTTCAAGCGGGCATCCAAATCTGCAAATGATGTTACAATACAAAAAGTCAGCCACTGTTTGTGCAGAGCAATCCGTTGATGCAATAGCTTCAGCCCATTTTGTTGCGTAGTCTGTGGCTATCAGTAAGTACTTTTCCCTTTTTGGAAGTGCCGGAGGGTATATAGGCCCAACAAAGTCTAATCCCCACTTCTCAAAGGGCTGCCAAGAAGTGGAAACTACCAAAGGGTGATGTCTTTGCTTGGTGGGTTTAGGTCCACACCTCTGGCACACATCACATGTTTTTCTCCAATTATCTGCATCCCTAAAGAGTGTAGGCCACCATAGACCAGCATCTAGTATTCTCTGGCTCATGATATGCCCTGGAAGGTGCCCACCACCTGTTCCTTCATGTGCAAATTGCAGTATTTCCCTCACTTCATCTTCCTCTAAGCATTTCCTCATCCTGTCATCCTTGCGCTGTCTATAGAGTTTACCCTGAATGAAAGTATATGGTCTACTCTTGATAAGCAGCCTCTTTCTTAGTACAGCATTAGCACTTTCTGGATACAATCCAGTATTAATGAACTGCTTGATATCATCATACCATCCTTTAGGTTGTATAGCAAACAAGTATGCGTCCGGGAAATCATCATTGATACCACTGGTTTGATCCTTCCTATTTATCTTGGACAAGTGATCCGCCATCACATTTTCTCTTCCTGGCTTATGGATTACCGAGAAGTCGAACTCTTGGAATAACAGTAACCACCTCCATATTCTACCCGTAGCATGTGGTTTGTTGAGTAAGTACTTGAGTGGTTGGTGATCTGATATAATAATAAATTTTACCCCCAATAAGTAATGGCGGAATTTTTGAACTGCAAAGACCATTGCTAGTGCTTCCCTTTCGGTTGTACTGTAATTTCTTTCAGCCTTGGTCAAGATTCTACTGGCATATTGAATTGGCCTGTCCATTTTAAATTCTTCACTGGGTTGAGTCAGAACTGCTCCCACTGCATATGCACTGGCATCGACATGTATATGAAAGATTTTTGACCACTCCGGGGTGACCAAGATAGGAGCACACACTAGCCGTGACCTTAATGTCTGATTGATGGAGAATGTTAATCTCCAAAAGAACAACTTATTCTTGTGATTAGAACACCTCTATACCAAGAATAAGTCAAACACTCCACTAATTTAGAGGATCAATTGCTAACTTATCAGAAATTAACAAATCTGTGAAGAAGATGATACACAGAAAAGTCTGCTGCATTGTTCATTCACATTGACCTATCAAATCTGTAAAGTTTTTGATGAAACTTTGTACGAATCATCTCCTAGAGATTGCGCAACTATTCCAAGTTGAATTACTCCAAAAGATTAAGTATAACTTGAGAAATTGATTTCACAAGTTACCTATGTCAGAAACTGTTATCAAAAACAGTCGACTTTACACCTGTAACTTTTAAGACTTGGTTCTCCTTGAATAGAACCCGTTTTACAAAATGCTTCTAGACATAAGTAGCTTATCTTCCAACTTAAAGATTAAGCCTTCACTCATGCAAAACTTTACACTGTGCTAGGAGAAATGACCAAAACATTAACTTCGAAATATGCGCCTGTTTTAGGAACTAGTGAACATGCTTCACATATGAATGTTCCTACACTTAATTCACTCAGCCTGATTACAATTGGAAGCTGAAACTTTGCACAGAGGTCAAGCAACTCTCAACTTAGACTTGTACAAAAGCATTCCACAATTGATCTACTGTAGAAGGAGAACACGCAGAAACATCGGGCGCAAAATTTTTCATTTACTCAGAGAAATTACAACTGAGTGATGAGAGCAAACTCTAATTCACTTTCCTCTATCTTATGACTTCTATCTCCCTCATTCTTGACTTCTAACAAATGTCACATAAGCTCTCATACATGCCCCGACTTTTCTCAAGGTATTTATAGATAATTTGTACATAATTCTTACTGAACAAAAGATCTAAGTCATCTATGACTATGCTAATGTACATATGTGTACACTTCTCTTGTCCTCTGATTGTAATCTTCTTCCACACTTTAGGAATTGATTCTTCCTTCATCATTTGATCTTCCAAGCCTTCAATTGGTGATTGGTATGCACCAACAGCTCCCCCTCAATCATCAATTGAGGTCTTTTCTTTCTTCTTGATACTTGCCATGTCTTTGAACCTTTGTAACTTAGGTCCATCCAAACTCTTTGTCATCATATCTGCCACCTGTTCTTTTGTTGGAGTGTACATCACTTCAATCTCTTTATCTAGTACCTTTTCCCTCAAGAAATGATACTGTATCTCTATATGCTTAGTCCTGGCATGAAAAACAGGGTTAGCTGCCAAATACAAAGAACTCATATTGTCTCCAAAAATTATTGGAGTACTATGATCAAACTCAAAACTTTTCATCAATGTCTTCAACCATATGACTTCTTTTGCAGCTTCTACCATTCCCTTATACTCAGCTTCTGTGGATGATAAAGCAACTGTATGTTGCTTCTTTGAACACCAAGACACTAACTTGTCTCCAACATAACATAGATATCCATGGGTAGACCTTCTATCATCTGAGTCACCTGCCCAATCTGCATCACTAAACACTTTGATTCTTGTGTCAGAAGTGAAACCATAATACAAACCTTCACTTAGGGTTCCCTTGATATATCTGAGTACCCTTTGGGCTGCAATCCAATGAGTCTTCTTTGGACAATGCATGAATTGTGACAACACACCTACTGCATATGATAGATCTGGCCTTGTCAAGGTAGCATAGATTAAACTACCTACCAAACTCTGATATTTCTTCATATCATTGAACTCTTCACCTCCATACATGCTTAATTTATGATTTACCTCCAATGGTGTAGTTGAGGTCCTGCAATCTTCCATGTTAAACTTGACTAGAAGATTCTTCAAGTATCTCTCTTGTGAAACATATACTCCATGTTGAGTATACACAATCTGCATTCCTAGAAAATAAGATAAGTTTCCCAAGTCACTTATCTTAAACTCCTTCTCTATTTGCTTCTTGAGTTCATTGATTCCTTGAGCATCTGTTCCTGTAACAATAATATCATCAACATAAATGCACATGTAAATATATCCATTTTCACTTGCCTTCACTAGCAAGCTACTATCTGCCTTTGATGCTTGAAAACCACATTCATTCAAGAACTTGACCAATCTGTAATTCCAAGCTCTTGGGGCTTGCTTCAACCCATATAAAGCTCTCTTGAGCTTACACACATAATCTGATCCAATTGATTCCATAAAGCCTTCTGGTTGCTCCATATATACTTCATCTGCAATGTAACCATTAAGAAATGCATTCTTCACATCCAATTGTGATAATTTCCATCCTTTGCAAGTAGCAATAGCAATCAATGTCCTAATTGTAGACATCTTAGCAACAGGACTAAAGGTTTCATCATAATCTACCCCATAAGTTTGGGCATAACCTTTAACCACTAGTCTAGCCTTATATCTAGACACCTTACCATCTGCAAACCTCTTTGTTTTATATACCCACTTGCATCCAATAACTTTCTGATTCTTTGGTCTTGGTACTAGTTCCCAAGTTTCATTTTCAAGTAGAGCATCATACTCTTCTTGCATTGCCTTCTCCCAATTCTGTTTACCTTTGGCTTCTTCATAAGTAGTTGGATCTTCTTCTGTTTTCACAATGTAGGCATAATCTTTTGTTGTTAGGAAAGATGTATCATAACTATACCTTATAGGCTCTTTCCTTTCTCTTGTAGATCTCCTGATTTCTGCACTTCTTGAAGTTTCAGCCTCATTTGATTCTGGATCAAATCTTGGCCCTTCTTCTACATGATCCTGCACTCTACATCTAGAATCAACTTCATCAACAATTTCTTCACATACTTTTACCTTTGCCTTTCCTTTCCTTTGAACTTCTTCAACACCTGTATACTCATTTAGTGATCCTGTATACCATGTGTTTTGCTCATCAAATGTCACATCTTTAGTAACAAGAAATTGCTTTGTGGATGGACTCCACAACCTGTAACCCATTTGTCTATCATCATATCCAATAAACACATACTTCTCTGCTTTTGGTTCTAGCTTATGTCTTAATTGTGAAGGAACATAAGCATATGCAATACATCCAAATACTTTACAATGATCAAGACTAGGCTTCTTACCCCACCATGCTTCATAAGGGGTTCCTCCATCCAAAGCTTTGCAAGGCAACCTATTCACAAGGTATGTTGTAGTGTTAATGGCCTCTGCCCATAAGTAATTTGGACAATTCTTTTCCTTCATCATGGCTCTTGCAAACTCTACAAGAGTCCTATTCCTCCTTTCTGCTACTCCATTTTGTTGAGGGGAGTACCTGCAAGTCACTTCTCTTTTGATACCTGCATTCCACAAATAATCATCAAACTCTTTTGAGAAATACTCTCCCCCTCCATCTGATCTTATCCTCTTTAGCTTTTGTCCTGTGATCCTTTCTGCATAAGCATGAAAATGTTTGAATGTCTTGAAGACTTCTGATTTGTCCTTGATTACATACAAAGTAATCCACCTGGTTGCATCATCAACAAACAATACATAATATCTGGATCCATTTATGCTATAATCCCTTGAGGGACCCCATACATCTGTATGAACCAATTCAAGCATATTTGAATGCTTGTACCCTGATTTGTTATAAGAACTCTTATGTGCTTTACCTAATTGACAAGCTTCACACTTGTACACCATATGTTGCCCTTCAATGTTTGGCAATCCAAGCACCACCTGATTCTTTGACATCTCCTTTATAGCTCTCTCATTGAAATGACCTAGCCTTTTATGCCATAGGTCTAATTCAGACACCTTTTGACCTCCATAGGTAAACAATGCATGTCCCACATTACCTTGGACTTTGAGAGTAAACAATCTTCCTTCCTTTTTACCTGCAATTATGGTTCTATATCCCTGATTTGGATCTTGTACATAAACACCATCATTTGTGAATCTTACCTCATATCCTTTCTCCACAATTTGCCCTACACTTATCAAATTTTTAGGAATAGTAGGAACATAAAGTACCTTACTCAGAAGTGTACTTCCACTCTTTGTCTTCACTGATCCAATGCTCTCCACTTTATGTTTGGTATTGTCACCTGTTTGAACTGTATGTCCATTCATCCTTGCTTCCATATCAGTCATCAAGGATAGGTTCCCACTCAGATGGTTGCTGCACCCTGAGTCAATATAAAACACTCTTTGATCTTCTCCCATTGATTCATGAGTTGCATTCAAGATAAGAGTCATGTCATCCTTCTGATCTGATGCATAATTGTAATAATTATTGTTGTAGGACTGAGATTGGAAGTTTCTTCCACCTCCTCTACCATATGATGTCCTACCTCCTCTTCCTCTGAAATTGCCTCTTTGGTTTCTGCCTCCTCTACCTCTTTGACTATAATTCTGATTGTTGTATCCTCCACTTTGATTGTTATACCAACAATCATTTGCCAAATGATTTGTTCTGCCACAAATCCAACAAGCTTTAGCATTATCTTTGTTCTTACCTCCTCTTCCTTTACCTCTGAAATTTGTCTTCCCTTTTGTGAAGTTGGCTTGATTTGAATTCCCTTCATCATCATTTGATTGCTTTCCCTTGCCATTCTTTTTCTTGTCCTTGGAGTACATAGCTTGACTTGTACTTCTATCATTGTCTCCTTTAAGATCCTGCTCAAAGGTTAGCATGTGTCCTAGCAATTGATTAAGATCAGGAGTAAAGTGATCAAGTGACAACTCTATGGATAATATAAAAGGCTTCCACTTCTCATCACCTCTTAGACCTGTAAGTATTTGTCTTACCAACTTTTCCTCTTCAATATCTTCATCCACTACTCCCAAGCTATCTGCAATATCTTTCATCCTTGCCACATAATCTGAAATTGATTGTGAGCTCTTCTTCTTGAAGGTTGTGAACTCAGCCCATAGTGAGGACTTCCTAGACTTAGTTGTATTTTGGAAATGCTCTTCCAAGGCATTCCAAACATCTGTAGCACTTTCTAAACCTCTGATGTGAGGTAAAAGATAATCATTTACAGCCATGTAAATGATACTCCTTGCTTGAGCATCCTTTCTCATCCAAGTCTTCAACATTGCAAGTTCTTCCCTAGTAGGAATACTTGGATCTGCAAATTCTGGTTTTTCTTCATCTCCTGTAATAAATGATATAAGATCTTTGCTCATGAGGTGTGCTTCCATCCTCATGGACCATGCTGGATAGTTCTCCCTATCTAGCTTATCAATCTGCAAGCTTTCTCCCATCTTGTATCCACCTGTGTATTGAAACTTCAAGCTTTACAAACAATGTATGTACCTTTACTTCGAATTGAACTCCTTTTGCCTTTCTTGATGTCAATTTGTCTTCTCCCCAAGCTTTAACTCCAAGCTTTCACTTCTTGATCCTTCAAATGTTGAATCTCTTGAATCTGCAGCAGTCGGGATCCTCCTTTTCTTCAAATTGATGTCTCCTGCTCTGATACCACTGATGGAGAATGTTAATCTCCAAAAGAACAACTTATTCTTGTGATTAGAACACCTCTATACCAAGAATAAGTCAAACACTCCACTAATTTAGAGGATCAATTGCTAACTTATCAGAAATTAACAAATCTGTGAAGAAGATGATACAAAGAAAAGTCTACTGCATTGTTCATTCACATTGACCTATCAAATCTGTAAAGTTTTTTATGAAACTTTGTACGAATCATCTCCTAGAGATTGCGCAACTATTCCAAGTTGAATTACTCCAAAAGATTAAGTATAACTTGAGAAATTGATTTCACAAGTTACCTATGTCAGAAACTGTTATAAAAAACAGTCGACTTTACACCTGTAACTTTTAAGACTTGGTTCTCCTTGAATAGAACCCGTTTTACAAAATGCTTCTAGACATAAGTAGCTTATCTTCCAACTTAAAGATTAAGCCTTCACTCATGCAAAACTTTACACTGTGCTAGGAGAAATGACCAAAACATTAACTTCGAAATATGCGCCTGTTTTAGGAACTAGTGAACATGCTTCACATATGAATGTTCCTACACTTAATTCACTCAGCCTGATTACAATTGGAAGCTGAAACTTTGCACAGAGGTCAAGCAACTCTCAACTTAGACTTGTACAAAAGCATTCCACAATTGATCTACTGTAGAAGGAGAACACGCAGAAACATCGGGCGCAAAATTTTTCATTTACTCAGAGAAATTACAACTGAGTGATGAGAGCAAACTCTAATTCACTTTCCTCTATCTTATGACTTCTATCTCCCTCATTCTTGACTTCTAACAAATGTCATATAAGCTCTCATACATGCCCCGACTTTTCTCAAGGTATTTATAGATAATTTGTACATAATTCTTACTGAACAAAAGATCTAAGTCATCTATGACTATGCTAATGTACATATGTGTACACTTCTCTTGTCCTCTGATTGTAATCTTCCTCCACACTTTAGGAATTGATTCTTCCTTCATCATTTGATCTTCCAAGCCTTCAATTGGTGATTGGTATGCACCAACACTGATATGCTTTTTCCTCCTCTTCTTCCCATTTGAAAGGTACTTCTTTACCTGTGAGTCTAGTCAGAGGTCTAGCTATCTCTGCATACATTTTTATAAACCTTCTATGATAACCGGTATGCCCCAAAAAACTCTGGATCTCTTTAGGAGTTTTGGGTTTAGGTAACTTTAATATAGAAAGAATTTTGTCAGGATCTGGGGCCATACCTTTAGCGGATACCACATGTCCTAAGAGGGTTCCTTCTGTCACAAGGAAATGACATTTATTTGGATTGAGCTTTAACTTAGTTTCTCTGCATCTTTGGAAAATATCCTGCAGCTGTCTCAGGTGTTGGTCCAAACAATCTAGATGAGTTTCTTTGTGAGATCCTGAAAATGAAGAGAAATCATCCATGAAGATTCTAAGTGATTCCAGCAATAAGGGGCCAAAAATGAGATTGACCGTTCTGTTAAATGTGGCTGGAGCATTTCTTAGCCCAAATGGCATTTTTACATACACATACGTTCCCCACGGTGTGATAAAAGCAGTCTTTTCACGATCCTCTGGGTGTATTGATATTTGATTATAGCCACTGAAGCCATCCATAAAACTATATAGTGCATGCCCCGCCACTTCTTCAATGACATGTTCTGCGAAAGGCATAGGGAACCCGTCTGGAATGGTCACCTTGTTGAGAGCTCTAAAGTCCACACAAATCCTGATTTTATTAGTATTCTTCTTTGGTACTATAACCATAGGCGAGAGCCACTCTGAGTGTTCCACAGGAATGATGATTCCTGCATCTTCCATCTTTTGGATTTCCACATAGACAGCTTCGGCATACTTTGGATTGAGTCTATAACTCCTTCCTCTGATGGGTCTGGCTCCCTCAATCAGAGGAATTATGTGCTCTCCATAAGATGCAGGCACTCCTTCTAAGTCTTTATAATGCCAGGCAAAAACATCTGCATACTGGGTTAAGAATGATTTTACCTTTTCCAGGAGCTTTGGGTGGCTCCACAACCAAGTGGCCACTAGAACTGGTTGATTATTGTTTTGGGTGCATAAATGTACTTCTTGAACCGGATTTCTTGTTACCAGATTATCTTCTTGTGCATCTGCTTCCTTGTCTTCTTCTACTAGCTTTTCGTGCATTGCTTCATAAGCAGGTGTATTTTGAACTTCGATGTTTTCCTCCTTGTCCTGTATCCATCCTGCAGGGATTTCTTGAATTGGGAAAGAACATTCAACCTCAGAATTTTTTACCTTGCTTTTAGCTTGGGAAACTTCCTTATCTGATGTTGACACATCCTCCTCCAATTTGTATTTGAGGGATATCTTCCTGCCCCTTCTGTGGTCAGTGATGGGCTCTCCCAATCCATCAACCTGGACCTTTCCTTTGTCTTCATCATAGCCTCCAAATGTACCAGGATTATCAAGAAAAATTCCAAAACAAGAAGAAGAGTTGCCAGCATGAAGCCAACTTAAAATATCCTCTTCTTCCTCAAAATCTATTTGGGGCTGATCCTCCGCTTCTGTTTCCATGCAAATGTTCACTGTTTGCATCATACTCGTGTTTCCTTGATTGTCTGGGCCTTCTTCTAAATGAATTTGTGTCAGCTCCTGCCCTTTCTTTTGTACCCACATGGTGTCCTTTCCCCAATCATGAATGACACTGGCATGCCTCAGCCAAGGTCTTCCAATTAAGAGAGGAAATCCTCCTTCAACCTGGGGCAATCTTAAAACCACAAAATCCAGGATAAATAGATTACCTTGTACTTCAAGTGGAACTTTTGGGATTACTCCTAAGTGCCTTACTTTGCTCTGATCTGCCAAAGTGACCGTGAAATTTGCAGGTCTTGCAGGGTGGAGTCCAATCCTTTTCATGGTATGTTCAGGCATCAAATTAATGCCAGAACCACCATCTACAATAACACCTTGAAATTCATGGCCCTTGATTGATATTGTGAGCCGAGGGCTTTTATAATCTGTAAGGGGTGCTTCCCCCCTGATTATCCCTTGATGTAAGATAGCAGTCTTAGCTACTAAGCTTGTCGTAGAAGCTTCATCAATTATCTGTAATAATTCTGACCGGAATTTCCCATCCATCTTTATTAAATCAAGAATACTAACCTCCTTTTTCATGGACTTGAGCAGTCTGGAGGCTTCTGATTCCTTAAGAGCTTGGGCTCCATTTGACTTATCCAACTCCTCATGAGCCCTGCTGAATGCCTGTCCAATGACATCACTGGTACCTGTGCAATTTTCCTTTTTCCTTGTGTCTGCAATTGTGGTGGCTAGGTCCTCGGACACACCTTTGTCTCTGTTTAATCCATTAATCAATGATTCTTGACCCACGTCCACTGGAGCCTTCCCCTTGCTTCTTGTCTGCACAGTAAAAGAGTCAATTTCCTCTAACTGCACCACCCTGGTAGATGGTGACGGCACCTTAACTTGATTTGCCATTTCTTCTTCCTGCACAGAAATCATTTGGATATGGGGCCCTGATGAAGAGGCTTGATTCTTAGGACAACAATTTGTATAATGGTCTCTTGCCTCAGGGCAGTTCCTGCAAGGAGGTGCATTCTCTGGTAGGGTGCACCTACTTTGGTAGTGCCCACACTCTCCACACCTGAAGCAAATAATTGGCCTTCTAGGCCCATTTGCAAGGTTAGTTCTTGGTCTAGGATTATAGTTATTACCTTGGTTTGTTGCTGCTGCCATTACATTTGCTGGTGGCAAGAGCCCGCCTTGTGTCCAATATGTCGTTGTCGGTATTCCCCGTGATTGGCATTCATGGGCCTCATGCCCAATCTTTCTGCATAATTGACAAGTCACATTTAGCAAAGGACATTCACTTACTATATGTCCTTGCTTACTGCACATGGAGCACCATAGTCCGTTCTTAATGCCGCCTCCTTTTAGTTCTTGCAACTCCTGCCTCAGCTGAGCTAGTTCCTCTGCTTGGGCCTCCTCTTCCTTTTGGAGCTTGAGGGCTTCAATCTCTCTTCTCAGCTGAGCTACAGTAGTCTCCTCCTCTGTATAGGGCTTATTCCTCTTCAAGCCTTCCAATTCCCTTCTTAACTGGCTCACTGGGTCCTCCAGTTCTGTACCATATGATAGTTGGGAAGACGTTGTACCATACTGGTGCCTTATTTGTTCCAAGCGGGTGGCCGTGTTGATGAATTCCTCAACAGAGGCCGTAGGTAGCACCAACTCTTTTATTTTTCATTGGGTGACCACAGGTAAAGGTTTGGCTAACCACTTCTTGACAAAGAAGTCGTGTGGTGGATCCGGTAATTTGGCCATTAATGCTTTTGCCCTGGTCACGAATTCGGGGAACTTCTCTCCTGGACCCAACTTCAAGTTTTCCAATTCTTCTATAATGATCTCAGCCGTGTTGCCTTGCTGAAATTGATTCTTAAAGGCCTCTTTCATCAAATCCCAAGAGGTAAAGTGATTTTCGGCAAACTGACTAAACCACTTGTCTGCCAGACCTTCCAATGTGGCAGGGAAGAGTATCAAGAAAGCATCTTCCCTACCCATTAGTCCCCTAGTCTTACATAATGAAAGAAATCGTCGAATGTGCTCACCTGGGTCCTCATGGGCTAATCCTCTGAAGGAGGGGAATTTTATGTTTAACCTGGAGAGCAAGATTTCTAGGTCCACCTGTCCTGCCATGCTTCCTACCGATGAAGTCGATGAAAGTGGACTCGATGATCTTTGGTTCGTCTTTCTTCTTGTCTGCTTGCACTTGATTCTCAAGGTTTGTGACCGGGTCGCGGTCATGAGCTATTCATAGTCCACTTAAAATGAGACCTTGATAGAAGGATGTACCTTTTGGCCCACTGGAGTAATGTTGTCGACACTGGAATGATGTCCTCCAATGGCAATATATAGTCTCCTATGCTCAAAGCTCCTTGGAAGTCCCACCGGGCGTGCCAAATTTGTTGGGGATTCGGGGACAAGAAGGAGTTTGAGGGTTTGTAGGAGACAAAAGAGATGATGAAAATGGAATAACAGTGAGAACTTCTGCAAAGGAATACTCTTGGAGACCTTGAATATTAATTATCCTTCAACAATTACAATGACTGCGCACAGTCGAATCAATGACTAAATACCACTTCAGAGAGTATTAATTACTGAAGACCAATTATCTCAAGTCGTCTAGCGGCGGCCTCTCGAGCACCAATCCTTCACTTGCTTCCCGCTTCCCTTGTGCACACCTTGCACTAAGCTTCCGCCAAGCTAAGGAATTGGTATCACTGCGCACGCGCGCAATAGCCCTTGGAACTCTTGGAATCCAGCCCGCCTTCTCCCTTCTCTGCACACTTTCCTCTTGACACCTCTTGCACTCTTGAATGTCGTCGCACACTGGAGGCTCTTCTTGCTTCCTCTCTTGCTCCTCTGAAACTCTCCCTTGCTCTCTACTCCCAATGTGTCCCCGAATAGCCTTTGTCCTTCTTTTGTTTTGAGAGTCCGCCGGTTCGCGCACTCTAACTGCAATACAATCTTGGTGTCCTTTCAATGTCCCAAGATTGTCTTTCTGAACTGGTCCTCAACGATTCGCTACTTTGTCTTGTAGTGACTTTAGAACAAGAGTGACTTTTAAAATAAAATTTTGATTGGGCGGCCTATTTCCACCTTTGCGTACGCGGCCTTCCACCTTCACTTTTCCTTTTAATTCTTTCACTTTTGCACCTTAAGATTTTAGATTCAACCTTTGAACCTTAAGAGGAAAAATACTTTGTACCTTTAGTTTCGACCCGTTAGGGCTCTACAGATGCCCACCACCTAAAGATCTCTCGGTCCCGGCGGAGAGTATTAATTACTGAAGACCAATTATCTCAAGTCGTCTAGCGGCGGCCTCTCGAGCACCAATCCTTCACTTGCTTCCCGCTTCCCTTGTGCACACCTTGCACTAAGCTTCCGCCAAGCTAAGGAATTGGTATCACTGCGCACGCACGCAATAGCCCTTGGAACTCTTGGAATCCAGCCCGCCTTCTCCCTTCTCTGCACACTTTCCTCTTGACACCTCTTGCACTCTTGAATGTCGTCGCACACTGGAGGCTCTTCTTGCTTCCTCTCTTGCTCCTCTGAAACTCTCCCTTGCTCTCTACTCCCAATGTGTCCCCGAATAGCCTTTGTCCTTCTTTTGTTTTGAGAGTCCGCCGGTTCGCGCACTCTAACTGCAATACAATCTTGGTGTCCTTTCAATGTCCCAAGATTGTCTTTTTGAACTGGTCCTCAACGATTCGCTACTTTGTCTTGTAGTGACTTTAGAACAAGAGTGACTTTTAAAATAAAATTTTGATTGGGCGGCCTATTTCCACCTTTGCGTACGCGGCCTTCCACCTTCACTTTTCCTTTTAATTCTTTCACTTTTGCACCTTAAGATTTTAGATTCAACCTTTGAACCTTAAGAGGAAAAATACTTTGTACCTTTAGTTTCGACCGGTTAGGGCTCTACAAATGCCTCTAGAAGTTGATCTATGCTCCTGAACTGCCTCTCGTTTAGTGGCTGAAACCATGTCAGGGCGGTGTTCCTAAGGGTCAAACCAAAGGCATTGTATTGTGTGAACAGGTCTTCAACTTGTTCAGCCCTCAAGACTTGCTTAAACTCAGCTACATGATCGTAGGGGTCTCAAGTGCCATCGAAGTAGTTTTTCATGGACTTAACTAGCTGGGTCGGTCTCAAGGTCCTCGTGTGCTCTCTCGGTCTTGGCAAAGGAAAATCATCGGCATTTCTTCGGTTCCCTGGGGCTCTATGTCCCTCAGGTTCCCCTCTATTCGTTTCCGTTCTCGTTCTTTCTCTTCCCCAAGAGTTGGCAAAGCTTACCTCAGGTCTCTCTCGACTCCTTTCTCTTTGAGTCCCATGAGCTTGAGATGTTACAGCTCCTTGGTGACCAAAGGACACATTCGATCTTGGTTGGGGGAAAATAAATTCTCCTTTCCAAGTGTAAGCATGCCTATCATTTTCTGTAACCCCAAAGATCCTCTCTGAAGAGTGATCTAAGTAGGTCACTCTTCCTGGAATATCAAGATCTTTGAACTCATATATCATGATTGTTCCTAACTCACTCGGCTGATGAGGTCTATATCTCCAAAAGGCTTCTTCCGTCTCTCGGTTCAAGAGGAGATCTATGCTCTTATTATCTTGGGGAACCCACTCTGGTGTGATAATCCTCGTGAGAACAGATTTGCCTTGGGGGGTTCTAGGTTCTTCGCCCATGTTTCCTTGCTCTAGGTCACCTAAGTCCGTTTCCAGGACCACATTCCCAAATTCATCTGTCCTATCGGGATGACTGGTGACTACATATATTGTCCCTTCCTTGTCCAAGTATGCTCCATTTTCAAACTTGACAGCTAGGCGCTCTACTCCAATGGATTGGTCAAGGTTTTTAATCTGGACCACAGATCTTCCTAGGCCGTCCTCATAGATGCTAGCACCTAATCGGTTGGTCCTAAGGTACTCGAGTTGCATCTTGTAAGGGCCTTCCACCCTATGTAAATATGGAACCCCAGAACTCCCTGTCGGTCTCTCCATACCGTGGGACATCTCAGACTCGCTAGTCTCAGAACTAGGGTAATACGAATGATGGCTCAACTGCTGGGCCCAAGACCTAGTAGTATGATTGACACTAGCCTCTGAGGATCTAAGACTTTGTATGTCTCTCCCTAGGTGTCTACCTGACCTAAGGTTCATATGCCCTTTGTACATTGCTGATTCTTTGGTACCAGTCACTTGTTCCTTTTAAGTTCCTTTGGATGTGTTTTCTTGTTTTTAATTAAGCATCATCAGGAGCACTTTCATGTGTCGTACTTGATGTTCTGCGTCCGCTTAGTTTAAGTTCTTTTCCTTTAAGTTATCCCTTGACTACAATTTAGCCTATCCTTGCACTTGAGAAATTAAATGCTCTTCAAACTTGAGTGTTCCTATCGTACCCCTAGTCAATCAGGACAACTACTCGCACTTAACCTATGCTAAGAATGGACTGAGGGGGTTAAGTGATGTTCCAACCTCAAGTCGCTCCTCCTGGCGATGCTAGTCTACCCAGGAAGCACGTTCCCAAGCTTGTTCGCCCTGGCACTTACTTTGCTTCCTCCAAGAGCTCTCGATGATCCTTTAAGAATCCCACGTTTAGCTTCAATTTGATCCTTCAATTGACAGACAATTTACTTCAGACACTTTTTTAATGACCCTTGTTCCCCCTTTTGTATTGCTAAAAATTTCCTCTAGAGCTCCCTTGGTGTTCCTACCCCTCAGTGTGTCAACTTCAAAAAATGGATTTCGTATGAAAACGTTATGACCGTTCAGGGTTAAGGGGGTTGAACAGACAAACAGAACCTTTGAGGAGTCTTAATGCATTTTTCTAAGGCCTTTGTAAGTGTATGAGTATTTGAGTATGCAAATATGCCCAAGATTTAGCCTAAATTTCCAAAAAAATTACCCCTTTATTTTTTGCCGAAAATGTCTGTCTATCGCGATAGACGGTGTCTGTCGCGATAGATACAAGCTATCGTGGGGGGGTGTTTGTCGCGATAGACGGTGTCTGTCGCGATAGATGGGTCTGTCGCGATAGACGGTGTCTGTCGTGATAGAGTGGTCTGTCGCGATAGATGGGTCTGTCGCGATAGACGGGTCTATCGCGATAGACGGTGTCTGTCACGATAGAGTGATCTATCGCGATAGACGGTGTCTGTCGCGATAGACGGTGTCTGTCGTGATAGAGTGGTCTGTCGCGATAGACGGTTTCTGTCGTGATAGATGGGTCTGTCGCGATAGACGGTGTCTGTCGCGATAGACGGTGTCTGTCGTCTATCGTGATTTGGTCTATCGTGATAGACGGTGTCTTTCGCGATAGACTGGATGTGTCGTGGAATTTGGTCTGTCGCGATAGACAGTGTCTGTCGCGATAGACGGGATCTATCGTGGGTCTCTGTCTGTCGCGATAGACGGGTGTCTGTCGCGATAGACGGTGTCTGTCCCGATAGATGGTGTCTGTCGCGATAGATGGTGTCTGTCGCGATAGACTGAAAAAACACAAATTTTTGAGAAACTTCTAGTGATTTAGAGTGCTCGAATGGTGTAGGTTACCGTGCCAAACACGCATTCACAAAATATTAAGTTTTTTTGTCTGTCGCGACAGACAGAGGTCGTTGTCCCGGGACCTGTGCAAAGTCTGTCATACCTGCACAAGCTGCTGGAGATGATGGTAGAGCTAGTTCCTGCAACAAAAGCTCAAAAACACACCAAAAATAGATAGCATGCAAGCTCTCTCTCACTCTCTCTCACAATGAAATGAGGGAAATGAGGTGGGGAGTGTAATATGACCAAAAAACTAAAATTTTTGTGGAGATGGAGATGGAGATGGGAGATGGTGGGGATGATGATGGTGATGATGGTGATGCGAAAGTAAGAAAAAATGAAGAAAAATAAAGAAAAGAAAGGATATTACCTATAACTCCAATGTCTCAACTCAACATCTTACCATCACACGCTCGTCCTCGAAGCTCTCTCCCCGGCAACAGCACCAAATTTGGTGTCACTCTAGCACAATGGTGAGTACCAACGTTAGAAGATTCACCTCATAATTGTCAATCCGTGGAGACATGAGGACTAGTATGAAGACTATGAGCAAGTGAAGGCACAAGTGTGTGAGTGAGAAGCACACAAGCATGCACACACATACACACACACGCGCACACAAGGCGAGAACAAGGAGAGGAACAATGGAGTTCTTTGCATTAGTCAAAAAGTCTCTTACATAAGCTCAATTCACAAACAATCTAACCCCAAAAATGAGCTCTCTAGCTCTTTTTATAGTTTTCTAACTAGCTTTGGTCTTGTCCAGACCTAGTGTCCGACCTAGTTAAAAATTAGGTTCTAGAGCCTATTTGAGGTCTCAAACGGAGTCTAAAAAATTATGAAAATTGATATCTAGCTAGTTCTAATACTCCTCAAGCTCGAGGACTCCTCGGCTTGCACAAAATGGAGTCTATTCTACCAAAAACGGAATTTACAATGTTTGTGTAATGATTAAAATCACTTGAGTTGTAAATGGTCCATGGAAAAAATGATTAGGCCTTGTTGCCGTATTGTGCATTGTTGGGGCTTCACTCACTAATTAGGCATGGATATATGAAGACATATGAAGACATATGATGGAGGAAAGAAGAAGTGAAGAAAAGACTTACAGAAAATCAAGCCTAAGTGAAGGGACAATTTCACTATTGTAAATTAGTACAAAATTAGAGTCTAGATTTGTATTTGATCTTCAGAACTTACGAGTTCAAGTCTAGAAGAATGTAAACCATAGGTATATAAGTTAATTTGAGTCAAAAATATGTAGGAGAGAACTCAATTTGGTAATCTAAGTGAGTAGAGAAAAGTCGTGTAATTTCTGAGAGAGATGGTGAGAGAAAACTTTTGAGTCTGAGAGAGTTTTCCATGGCTGTGAGCAAAATTAGGCCAAGCCATTTTGTACACATCCTCTCTGATAATCAACACATGTTTGTGTAGAAGGATTGAGTCTAATTCCTCTTGTACATTGAGTTCTAAGTCATTTCATATGACTGTGTAAGGTAGTTGATAGTTACGACTTTTCTGGCGCACATTTGACTGATCTTCTGAAGGTCAGATCTCGAAGCATGGTGTAAAGTTTTTGGTAAGTGATAGCTCGTTTGAAAGCTATTATCCTCAACTACATTTGGTCAGAAGATCTTTGAGAAACGGGACGCGTACTCAGAGAAATCAGCTTAAGAGTGGAGGTATGTCAAATCGATGAAGTAGATTTTCAGTTTTCAGACATAGTGAAAAGGTTGAAGCAAAATCAGAAGATTTTGAAGTTATTACTTGAAAGTTTTGGTTATTATGTGTTGCTTAACATTAGCAAGAACATTCTTTAGCAAGTGATCAAAAGATTTTGCAAAGATTGAGCTAATACAGGTCAGATTGAAGGATTGAAGAAAAGGCGCAGATTTCTGTGAAGTGAAATTTTGATTTTCACTAAATTCAGAGATGAATATTCACAATGTGAGTTTTGCTAAGCTAATGATGGTTATGGAGGTCTTCTAATACCACATTAGTTTGGTTCTTGTGGTGTTTTACACACCAACAAGTGGTATCAGAGCAGATAAGGTCCTCGAGACTAAAGGAATAGCAGATACAAGAAGAATTGAAGAGTTCTTTATCAAAGAAGGAGGAAGCTGAGGTGTTCAACAACCAAAAGTCATCAGAAGATTGTTTCGAAGTTTCTCCCAAGGGTAAAGGTCTACAAAAGGTATCATTCTTTAACCTTACACTTACAGGTTGAAGCAGAAGCAAGGATACCATGGCAGATCATGTGTCCATTGACAAATTGGACAGAGATAACTATCCTGCTTGGGTAATGAGGATGGAGGCCTTACTTATGAGTAAGGACCTAATGGTATATGTGACAGGTGAAGAGGAGAAGCCTAAATTTGAAGATGAAAGTCATCCAAGAAAAGAAGAGCTAGAAGCTTTGAAGCTATGGCAGAAGAGAGATGCAAGTGCAAGAGCTTATATATACAACACTATTACAGATCATTTGTTGCCACACATCAGAGGTTTAGAAACAGCTGAAGATATTTGGAATGCTTTGGAAGACCACTTCCAAAACACTACTAAAGCTAGGAAAGCTAGCTTATGGTCACAGTTCACCACATTCAAGAAAAAGCAAAATCAGAGCATTAGTGATTATGTCACTAAGATGAAGGACTTGGCAGATAGTCTTGGATCCATTGATGAGGATATTGAAGATCATAGGTTGATAGCACAATTAATTGCAGGGTTAAGAGGTGATGAGAGATGGAAGCCTTTTGTACTTTCAACAGAACTCTCATTAAATCATTATGTGCCAGAATTAAATCAATTACTTGGATTGATGCTCACATTTGAGCAAGACTTGAAGTCAGATGGAGACAAAGGTCAAAGTTTTGCAATGTATGTGAAGAATAAAAAGAAAGGAGATAAAGGCAAAGCAAAGGATGAAGAAGAGTCAACAACTCAAGCAAATTATGCAAGAGGAAGAGGTTTTGGCAGAGGTAAAGGTCGAGGAAATGGAAGAGGTAGAGGTAATCAGAACAATAACAAGAAGACATGTTGGATTTGTGGATTGAGCAATCATCTAGCATATGATTGTTGGCACAATCAACAAGGAGCAAGCCAAAATCAGAATAACAATGGCAGAGGAAGAGGTGGAAGGTTTCAGAATCAATTTCAAAGAGGAAGACAGAATTCAAGAGGAAGTTATGGAAGAGGTGGTGGTAGAAATTGGAATCAGAACCAATCATACAACACCACATATTATAATTATGCAAATGATACACAGAATGACAACCATACAACATTGATGATGAATTCAATTAGTTCATCAGAGAAGGAGGATCTCAAGGTATTTTATATTGACTCTGGTTGTTCAAATCATTTATCAGGTAATATAGAATTATTGTCAGAATTGGAAGAAGGCAATTCAAGTCATACAGTACAAACAGGTGATAATACAAAACATAATGTGCATTCAATTGGAAAAGTGAAGTGCAAGAGTGGAGCTGATTTATTAACAAATGTTTTGTAAGGTTTTCATCAGAGAAGAAGGATCTCAAGGTATTTTATATTGACTCTGGTTGTTCAAATCATCTATCAGGTAATATAGAATTATTGTCAGAATTGGAAGAAGGCAATTCAAGTCATACAGTACAAACAGGTGATAATACAAAACATAATGTGCATTCAATTGGAAAAGTGAAGTGCAAGAGTGGAGCTGATTTATTAACAAATGTTTTGTATGTTCCAACAATACCAAAGAATCTGATTAGTGTTGGACAAATAGTGGAGAAAGGTTTTCAAGTCAGATTTACAAATGAAGGGGTATTTGTTGAAGATCCAGAGGATGCATACAAACCCATTGTTTGTGGTAAGAAGGAAGGTAGACTTTTTACTCTCAAAGTACAAGGAAATGTTGGTCAAGCCCTAATTACACATGGTGATGAAGTAATTACAGAGTTAGATCTTTGGCATAAGAGATTGGGACACTTCAATGAAAGAGGAATCAAAACTATGGTGGAGAATCAATCTGTAATGGGGCTACCAAATGTGAAGAATCAACATATGATATACAAGTGTGAAGCTTGTCAGATGGGAAAAGCTCATAGACAACCATTTCAGAAGAAAGGATTCAAGCATGATGGTTTGCTTGAACTCATACATACAGATGTATGGGGACCAACAAAAGAAGGTTAAATAAATGGATCTAGGTATTATGTTTTGTTTATTGATGATGCTACAAGGTGGATAACCCTTTATGTTCTAAAGGAAAGATCAGAAGTTTTTGGAGCCTTCAAACATTTTCATGCTTATGCAGAAAGAGTTACAGGTCACAAACTCAAGAGGCTAAGGTCTGATGGAGGGGGAGAATACTTCTCTCAAGAGTTTAATGACTATCTTTGGAATGCAGGTATCAAGAGAGAGATAACTTGCAGGTATACACCTCAACATAATGGGGTGGCAGAAAGGAGAAATAGAACATTGGTTGAATTTGCAAGAGCAATGCTAAAGGAAAAGAATTGCCCTAATTATCTTTGGGCTGAGGCTGTAAATACAGCCACATACCTTGTGAATAGGTTACCATGTGGAGCTTTGAATGGTATGACCCCTTATGAAGCTTGGTGGGGTAAGAAACCAACACTTGACCATTGTAAAGTGTTTGGGTCAATTGCCTATGCTTATGTGCCATCACAACTCAGACATAAGCTTGAACCAAAGGAAGAAAAATATGTGTTTATTGGGTATGATGAAAAGCAAATGGGTTATAGACTATGGAGTCCTCTGACTAAACATTTTATTGTTTCCAGAGATGTAACTTTTGATGAAGAGAAGAGTTGGTATGCAGATAAAGATTGTGATCTTGAAACATTTGAAGAAGAGATAAGAAGGAGTGCAAGAGGTAAGTCACATATGCAGATAGATGGTGATGAAGAACATATGCAAGCAAGCACATCAAGAGTTGGATCATATAGAAGGAATGAAGATGGGCCAATATTTGATGAAGAAGTACATCCAGATATACATGAAGAGTGTGAACCAAGAAGGTCAACCAGAATGAGGAAGCAACCTACAAGGTATTCATATGACACTTCTTACTTGACTCAGAAAAACTATGTTTACATGGTTAAAGAAGATGAAGAACCTCAAAGTTATGATGAAGCAAAGGGTAAAAGACAATGGGAAGTAGCAATGAAGGAAGAGTTTGATGCACTTGAAGAAAACAAAACTTGGGAACTTGTCCCAAAGCCTAATGGTAAGAAAGTGATTGGAAATAAATGGGTTTACAAAATCAAGAAGCATGCAGATCGAACTATAGCCAGATACAAAGCTAGATTGGTGGTTAAAGGCTATGCTCAAACATTTGGCATAGATTATGATGAGACATTCAGTCCTGTAGCAAAGATGTCAACCATAAGGACAATCATTGCCATTGCAGCATCAAAAGGATGGACATTGAGTCAATTGGACATCAAGAATGCATTTTTGAATGGATATATATCAGATGAAGTTTACATGGAGCAACCTCAAGGGTTTGCAGATCATAAGTTTCCAAATCATGTTTGCAGATTAAGAAGAGCACTTTATGGTTTGAAGCAAGCTCCAAGAGCTTGGAATTTTAGACTTGTAAAGTACCTTAATGATCTTGGATATTAAAGTTCAAAGGCAGATGCAAGTCTACTTATCAAAAGAACAGATGAAGGTATGATCTACATTTGTATATATGTAGATGATATTATAATTACAGGTACCTCAAATGAAGGAATCAAGGAGGTGAAGAAGCTACTTGAGAAGGAATTCAAGATAAGTGATCTAGGAAAATTGTCATATTTTCTTGGAATGGAAATCACTTATGCAGAGCATGGTATTTATGTATCACAAGAAAGGTATCTCTTGAATCTTCTAAAGAAGTTTAACATGGAGAATTGCAGAGAGACATCTACACCATTAGAGGTCAATCATAAACTCAGTAGATATGATGGAGCAGAATTCAAAGACATGAGGAAGTATCAATCTTTAGTGGGAAGTTTGATTTATGCAACTCTAACAAGGCCTGATCTTAGTTATGCAGTTGGTGTCCTTTCTCAATTCATGCATTGTCCAAAGGATCCACATTGGATTGCAGGTCAAAGAGTCCTTAGATATATCAAAGGGACTTTGAAAGAAGGATTGTATTATCCTTTTACATCAGATATAAGGTTGAGAGCCTATAGTGATTCAGATTGGGCAGGAAGTCAAGATGACAGAAGATCTACCCATGGTTATATGATATACATTGGAGATAAGCTTGTGAGTTGGTGTTCAAAGAAACAACACACAGTAGCCTTATCATCAACAGAAGCTGAATACAAAGGACTTGTGGAAGCAGCAAAGGAAGTCATATGGATGCAGACATTATTCAAAAGTTTGGGAATTGATCAAGGTATACCCATCATTCATGGAGATAACATGAGTTCATTATATCTTGCAGCAAATCCTGTATTTCATGCAAGGACAAAGCACATAGAGATACAGTATCATTTTCTCAGAGAAAAGGTAATGGAGAAAGAGATTGAAGTGGTGTACACTTCTACAAAAGATCAGATTGCAGATATTATGACAAAAAGCTTGGATGGAGTGAAGACAAGTAAGTTCAAGGAGATGGCAGGAATAAAAGAGAAGAAGACTATGTGAAGAAGTCAAATTATGCTAATTAGTGATTGAGGGGGAGCTGTTGGGGCTTCACTCACTAATTAGGCATGGATATATGAAGACATATGAAGACATATGATGGAGGAAAGAAGAAGTGAAGAAAAGACTTACAGAAAATCAAGCCTAAGTGAAGGGACAATTTCACTATTGTAAATTAGTACAAAATTAGACTCTAGATTTGTATTTGATCTTCAGAACTTACGAGTTCAAGTCTAGAAGAATGTAAACCATAGGTATATAAGTTAATTTGAGTCAAAAATATGTAGGAGAGAACTCAATTTGGTAATCTGAGTGAGTAGAGAAAAGTCGTGTAATTTCTGAGAGAGATGGTGAGAGAAAACTTCTGAGTCTGAGAGAGTTTTCCATGGCTGTGAGCAAAATTAGGCCAAGCCATTTTGTACACATCCTCTCTGATAATCAACACATGTTTGTGTAGAAGGATTGAGTCTAATTCCTCTTGTACATTGAGTTCTAAGTCATTTCATATGACTGTGTAAGGTAGTTGATAGTTACGACTTTTCTGGCGCACATTTGACTGATCTTCTGAAGGTCAGATCTCGAAGCATGGTGTAAAGTTTTTGGTAAGTGATAGCTCGTTTGAAAGCTATTATCCTCAACTACATTTGGTCAGAAGATCTTTGAGAAACGGGACGCATACTCAGAGAAATCAGCTTAAGAGTGGAGGTATGTCAAATCGATGAAGTAGATTTTCAGTTTTCAGACATAGTGAAAAGGTTGAAGCAAAATCAGAAGATTTTGAAGTTATTACTTGAAATTTTTGGTTATTATGTGTTGCTTAACATTAGCAAGAACATTCTTTAGCAAGTGATCAAAAGATTTTGCAAAGATTGAGCTAATACAGGTCAGATTGAAGGATTGAAGAAAAGGCGCAGATTTCTGTGAAGTGAAATTTTGATTTTCACTAAATTCAGAGATGAATATTCACAATGTGAGTTTTGCTAAGCTAATGATGGTTATGGAGGTCTTCTAATACCACATTAGTTTGGTTCTTGTGGTGTTTTACACACCAACATGCATGACTGCTCCGTTGTGCTAGTATGCTCTATGTTTGTGTAGTGATTAAAATCACTTGAGTTGTAAATGGTCCATGGAAAAAATGATTAGGCCTTGTGCCGTATTGTGCATGACTGCTCCGTTGTGCTAGTATGCTCTTCATCTTACTTGTATGCCAACAGTAAGCCATCGGAATTATTTCATATTATTTACCCAAATACTTGTAATTAGAATAGTTGAGCACCGAAAGGGTGTGGCGAAACCGTGTATCATTTCTTTCTAATAAAAAGAATATGCAAGGAAGCGACGACAGGGAGTCACCGACCTGTTCAGTCCGGGTGATGATCTGGAGTTACCTCAGATTTGGAGTTATATTACTTGCAGAATTGTTTGTATGAATCTGCAATTGAAGTGAAGTAATTAGGTATTATGTTACTGTTATTATATTGAAGTGAAGTGTGGTAGTATGGTAAAGAAGAAGTGAATGTGTTGCGTATAAACTGCGATAATCCTTAGAAACGCTATGCACTGAAGTGCACTAGAGTCTTTTGCAAATGCGCAGAATTAATTACTGAAGTTGATTGTCAAAAGTTAATCAGTGAATTGGGAAAATATATATAGGGCAAGAATAACTATAATTTTAACATAGTATAATTTGACACTAGCGCCGGCCATGGGGCATGGAGCAGTCAGTTAGTGCATAGACTAAGAGTTGAGAAGAATCCGATGATATATGCATGTAACACATTCTGGAGAATTGTACCCAAAGTACAAAAGGGATCAGCATCCCTGGAAAATTCCTAGCGCATTTGGCACACCTCCGAGTAGTAGTGGTGATGGACAAACATTGGAAGGACAGCGCGAAATTTGGGCCAGTGGAGTACCACCTCAGCATTTCCTTGTGCAAGGACTACAGGGTATACTAGAAGTGCAACCAACTCCATCTGCAAAAAGTAAAGTTGGAGAAGTAAGCACTGGTTCCGGTGACATTATGGAAAACTCCGATCGAAGTCCATGGAATTCCAGTGGAACATCGGATAATTTTGGGGCTAGGTTGCTAAATTCTAGTGAAAGTTCCACTCTTGCTTCTGATTTTGAGGGGACTAGTGTGTTGGATGAAATTTTTGGTGAAAATTTCACTACTGAAGTCCATTACGATGAAGGGCGATTCGGTGTAGGTGTGTGGGAACGACTTAACAATATTCAATTACCAGGGGGCGTGCCAGACGATGGGACAACACAGTAGCAATCAGGTGTAACTGGTTGAAATCATTCGGCAATAACATTTCCTATTTATTCAAACACCATGAGTGGTTCACAATGACAACAGCATCATCATCAACAACAACAACAGCAATAGCAGCAGCAGTAGGCCATACCACCACGATCGGTACCCGCTGGAGTTATATATACAAAATTTGGCGGATTCCTCGGTGATGACCCGGATGCACATGTAAGAACTTTTGAAATTAATTATGCAGTACTGAACTACCCAGCAGATCTGGCATATAAGGCAATAGTGTTCGAGTCTACATTGGTTAATGAGGCCGCTTGGTGGCTAACCGAATATGACATTAACCATTTCGGCCAGTACAATGATGTTAAGGATGCCTTCTTACAACGATTTCGGTTGAAGAAAAATGCTTCTAAGATCTTTGATTATCTGCAAAACAATAGACAAAAACCGCACCAAAATGTGCAGGAGTATGCCACTTTATTTCGTACTCATCTATGGCAACTGCCACCGGCGCATGCCAACCTATCGGATGATGTGATCACCTAGTGGTTTATTAATGGGTTAAACCCTCAACTCAAACAAGTAATGATTATACAAAGTGTGGGTGGAATGACTCTGGATGCGGTTATAGCTATGGCATTACAGTTGGAACATAAGGTGGGTGGATTCGCTCAAGATTTGGACTGGTTGAAGGCAACCAAGGGTATGAGTGAAGATTCATTGAAACAAGTGTATTTCACAAAATTTAATAATCCGGGACACATTTCTTCTGTGTGTGCATTGAACCAAATGTACTATGGACTGGTCAGCAGAGGAGCTTATTTTCAAAAGTAACCACCGGAAGTATGTCATTCCATTAGATGAGACGAAATCATGCGATCTCCATGCTCAACCCTACGTAGCCGAACCTGTGCATATGTTGGATGGACTTTCAGATGATGAAGAAAAAGCTTTTCTCAAGGCTAACTAGGATTTGCTCACCTTGGGGTCAGTTGACTTACAAGAGGTAGTAGACAATTGGAGTCCGGTCGTCTGTTCGGTAGTTCCGGTTCCAGAAGAAGGGGACCTAGATCTGGATCCAACTTTGAATTGTTGGAGCAGAGCAATCATCAATAAGTGATTACATGAAGTCCAAAAGTGAAAATATATGTGGAAGGATGAAGATTACTTTCAAAGGAAGAGAGTAGAATCAGAAATGTTTCTTTTGTATATTACTCTTGTAAATAGTTCAATGTATTTTGAAAAAGATGACGAGTTAGACTCATATATATATCTACAGATATGTATTCGTAGAGAGAGAGAGTGATATAGATCAGATAGAGATGACAATAGGTGGATAGGTGATGAACATTGTATGTATCATCAACCATATGTATGAAAAGAAAAAGAGAAGAAAATGTTGTAGAATTCTGCGCGTCGATCTTCTCTCCCATTCTCCTTCTGTGCTTAATCTTTTGAGGAATCCTTTTGCATGTATCTAAGTCCATAGCTAATCTATCTATGGCTAGAATTTGAGAGGTTAATTGCAATCAGGTTGAGAGAATTTTGTTTAGGAACATTCATATGTGAAGATGTTCTGAGAGTCGACAAAACTGGCGCAGATTTCATGTTCAGAGAAATGAAGATTTCTCAGTGTGTGGTGTAAAGTTTTACACAAGTGAGGGCTTAAAATCTAAGTTGGAAGGTAAGCCATCTATGGCTAAAAGATCTTGATCAAACGGGTTCAACATTGTGAGAACCAGTGCTAAGAAGTTGCAGGTGTCAAAGTCGCTACTGAAGAGAAGGTGTTTTACACATAGGTAACTTGTTTGTATGATTTCTCAAAGTGTACTCAATCATTTTGAGAAATTTAACTTGGTAAAGTTGCACAATCTCAAGGCGAAGTGTTGTACAAAGTTTTATCAAAAACTTTACAGAATTGATTAGTCAATGAGTGATTAATCTGCAGCAGACTTTTATGAGAAATTGAATTTTTCAGAATAATCAATTTTCTGATAATTTGGTGAAGGTTCTCTAAATTAGGTGGAGTCTAAAGTTGATCTTGATATAGAGGTGATCTAAATTCAAGGTCAACTTGTTCTTTTGGAGATTAACACTCTCCATCAGTGGTATCAGAGCAGGTTGTGTCAAAATTGAAGTGAAGAAGACTCCGACTATTGCAAAAGTACAAATATTTACATTTTGAAGGTGCAGAAGGATAAAGGTTGAAGAAAACTTGAAGGAAGACACATTGAAGCTATCAGAAGGATCAGAAGAAGCAAGACTCGAAGTAAAGGTACATTTATTCCTTGTAAAGTCTAAAGTTTTGAGACTATAGGTGAAGCAAGGATGGGAGATAGTCTCCAAATTGAAAAGTTGGATAGAGAGAACTATCCAGCTTGGTCTATGAGGATGGAAGCTCATCTTATGAGCAAAGATCTGATAGGATACATCATAGGAGATGAAGAAAAGCCAGAATTCAGAGATCCTAGTGTTCCAACTAGGGAGGAGCTTGCAGACTTGAAGAATTGGATGAAGAAAGATGCTCAAGCAAGGAGCATAATCTACATGGCAGTCAATGACTATTTGCTTCCTCACATTAGAGGACTTGAAAGTGCATGTGACATTTGGAATGCTTTGGAGGAGCATTTCCAAAATACAACCAAATCAAGGAAGGCTTCACTATGGGCAGAATTTACTACTTTCAAGAAGAAGGCCTCACAATCAATCTTTGATTATGTGACAAAGATGAAGGACATTGCAGATTCCTTAGGTGCAGTGGATGAAGATATTGAAGAAGACAAATTGGTAAGACAAATACTCACAGGGCTAAGAGGAGATGAGAAATGGAAGCCTTTCATTTTATCTACAGAACTTTCATTAGATCACTTTACTCCTGACTTGAATCAATTGTTAGGTCATATGCTAACTTTTGAGAATGATGTCAAAGGAGATGTTGATAAGAGTGCAGGTCATGCAATGTACTCTAAAGACAAGAAGAAAGCTAACAAAGGGAAGCAACAATCAGGTGAAGAAGAAGGTACATCAAACCAAGCAAATTTCATAAGAGGAAAAGGAAATGGTAGAAGTAGAGGAAGAGGCAGAAACAACAAAGATAATGCAAGAGCTTGTTGGATATGTGGTAAGACCAATCATCTATCTCATGATTGTTGGCATAATAATCAAAATAATGGTAATTATCAAAACTTTAATCAAAGAGGAAGAGGTGGTAGATTTCAGAGAGGAAACTTCAGAGGTAGAGGTGGTAGGAATTCTTTTGGAAGAGGTGGTGGAAGAAACTTCCAAAATCAATCCTATAATAACACCTACTACAACTATGCATCAGATCAGAAGGAGGATTCGACTCTCATTATGAATACATGTGAAACCTCACATGAGGACATGAGAGTGTTCTATATTGATTCAGGATGTAGTAATCATTTAAGTGGAAATATTTCTTTGATGACTGACCTAGATCATAATGCAATTAATCATACAGTTCAGACAGGTGATAATACAAAGCATAAGGTAAAGTCAATTGGTTCAGTCAAAGCTAAGGATGGGAGCACTCTTCTGAGTAAGGTACTTTATGTTCCCACAATTCCAAAGAATTTGATCAGTGTAGGTCAAATTGTGGAAAAAGGATATGAGGTAAGGTTCACCAATGATGGAGTTTATGTTGAAGACCCTAGTCAAGGGTATAAACAAGTTATTGCAGGAAAGAAAGAAGGAAGGCTTTTCACATTCAAGGTACAAGGAAATGTTGGACATGCTATGTTCACATATGGAGAGCAGAAGGTGTCAGAATTGGATCTTTGGCACAAAAGACTTGGACACTTTAATGAAAGAGGTATCAAAGAAATGATTAACAATGATTCAGTGCTTGGGTTGCCTAACATTGCAGGTCAACACATGACATACAGATGTGAGGCATGTCAATTAGGTAAGGCTCATAAGCAATCCTATTCCAAGCATGGGTTTATGTATTCAGAAAGACTTGAATTGGTGCATACAGATGTGTGGGGTCCTTCAAAGGACTTTAGTATAAATGGTTCAAGATATTATGTCATATATGTTGATGATGCTACCAGGTGGATCACAATTTATGTGATTAAAGAAAAGTCAAAAGTGTTTAATACATTTAAACACTATCATGCATATGCAGAAAGGATTACAGGTCAAAAATTGAAGAGACTAAGGTCAGATGGAGGGGGAGAGTATTTTTCAAATGAGTTCAATGATTATTTGTGGAATGCAGGTATAAAGAGAGAAGTTACTTGCAAGTATTCTCCTCAACAAAATGGGGTAGCAGAAAGAAGAAATAGGACTCTTGTTGAGTTTGCAAGGTCCATGATGAAAGAGAAGAATTGCCCAAATTATTTGTGGGCACAGGCTGTAAACACAGCTACTTATTTGGTAAATAGATTGCCTTGTAAAGCTTTGCAAGGTATGACACCATATGAAGCTTGGTGGGGTAAGAAACCTACCTTGGATCATTGCAGAATATTTGGATGCTTGGCATATGCATATGTGCCATCTCAATTGAGGCATAAGTTGGAGCCTAAGGCAGAAAAGTATGTATTCATTGGTTATGATGATAAGCAAATGGGATACAGGTTGTGGAGTCCATGCACAAAGCAATTTATTGTATCCAAGGATGTTACATTTGATGAGCAAGGTACTTGGTATGCAGGTAAATATAATGTACATGCAGATGATGAAGAAGTAGTGGATCAAAGGAAAGGTAAAGCAAAGATTCAATTACTTGATGAAAGTGAGAATAATGAAGTACAGATTGAAGTTGAAGAGAGGCCAAGGTTTGATCCAGAATGTGATGAACCAGAGACCTCAAGAAGTGCAGAAGTTAGGAGATCATCTAGGCACAAATGGCAACCTACAAGGTATAGCTATGACACTTCATTCTTAACTACTAAAGATTATGCTTATTTGGTAAAAGCAGATGAAGACCCTTCTACATATGAAGAGGCCAAAGGGAAGAAGAATTGGGAAGATGCTATGCAAGAGGAGTATGATGTATTGATAGAGAATCAAACATGGGATTTGGTTCCTAAACCTAATAGTCAGAAAATCATTGGTTGTAAGTGGGTTTACAAGACTAAAAGATTTGCAGATGGAAGTGTGTCTAGATACAAAGCTAGACTTGTTGTGAAAGGATATGCACAGACATATGGAGTGGATTATGATGAGACTTATAGTCCTGTGGCAAAGATGACAACCATCAGGACACTCATAGCAATTGCTGCTTGTAAAGGTTGGAAGTTGTCTCAATTAGATGTTAAAAATGCTTTCTTGAATGGTTACATTTCAGATGAAGTCTACATGGAGCAACCAGATGGGTTCAAAGATCAAGTGAGTCCAAATTATGTGTGTAAGCTCAAGAGAGCTTTGTATGGATTAAAGCAAGCCCCAAGGGCATGGAATTATAGGCTTGTAAAATTCTTAAATGATCTTGGATTCCAAGCATCAAAGGCAGATAGTAGCTTGCTAGTCAAAGCAAGTGAAGATGGGTTCATTTATGTTTGTATTTATGTTGATGACATAATACTTACATGAACAGATGATAAGGGGATTCAAATGATCAAGAAGCAGATGGAGAAAGAGTTCAAAATCAGTGATTTGGGGAACCTATCATTCTTCTTGGGAATGGAGATTTCTTATACTCAACATGGAGTATATGTGACCCAAGAAAGGTATCTTAAAAATTTGCTAACCAAATTTAAAATGGAAGATTGCAGGGTTGCACCTACACCTTTGGAAGTGAACCATAAATTGTCTAGGTTTGGAGGAGAAGAGTTCAGAGACATGAAACTCTATCAAAGTTTGGTTGGTAGCTTGATTTATGCTACATTGACAAGGCCTGATTTGTCATATGCAGTTGGTGTGCTTTCACAATTTATGCATTGTCCTAGAAAGGAACATTGGATTGCAGGACAAAGAGTACTTAGGTACATCAAGGGTACACTCAGAGAAGGGTTGTACTATGGATTTACTTCTGATACAAGAGTGAAGATATATAGTGATGCAGATTGGGCAGGTAATGTGGATGATAGAAGATCAACACATGGATACTTGTGCTATGTAGGAGACAAATTGATTTCATGGTGTTCTAAGAAGCAACATACAGTAACTTTGTCATCCACAGAGGCAGAATATAAAGGTATGGTGGAAGCTGCAAAGGAGGTAATATGGCTAAAGACACTTATGAAGGTTTTTGATGTGATTCAAAGTACTCCTATTGTTTGTGGAGACAACATGAGTTCTCTATACTTGGCAGCTAATCCTGTGTTTCATGCTAGAAATAAGCATATTGAAATACAGTATCATTTCTTAAGAGAGAAGGTCGTTGAGAAAGAGATTGAAGTCATACACACTCCTACAAAAGATCAACTTGCAGATATGATGACTAAAAGTTTGGATGGACCTAAGTTGCAGAGGTTTAAAGATATGGCAGGAGTAAAGAAGATGCAGGTAATCACAATTGAAGATTGAGGGGGAGCTGTTGGAGCAGAGCAATCATCAATAAGTGATTACATGAAGTCCAAAAGTGAAAATATATGTGGAAGGATGAAGATTACTTTCAAAGGAAGAGAGTAGAATCAGAAATGTTTCTTTTGTATATTACTCTTGTAAATAGTTCAATGTATTTTGAAAAAGATGACGAGTTAGACTCATATATATATCTACAAATATGTATTCGTAGAGAGAGAGAGTGATATAGATCAGATAGAGATGACAATAGGTGGATAGGTGATGAACATTGTATGTATCATCAACCATATGTATGAAAAGAAAAAGAGAAGAAAATGTTGTAGAATTCTGCGCGTCGATCTTCTCTCCCATTCTCCTTCTGTGCTTAATCTTTTGAGGAATCCTTTTGCACGTATCTAAGTCCATAGCTAATCTATCTATGGCTAGAATTTGAGAGGTTAATTGCAATCAGGTTGAGAGAATTTTGTTTAGGAACATTCATATGTGAAGATGTTCTGAGAGTCGACAAAACTGGCGCAGATTTCATGTTCAGAGAAATGAAGATTTCTCAGTGTGTGGTGTAAAGTTTTACACAAGTGAGGGCTTAAAATCTAAGTTGGAAGGTAAGCCATCTATGGCTAAAAGATCTTGATCAAACGGGTTCAACATTGTGAGAACCAGTGCTAAGAAGTTGCAGGTGTCAAAGTCGCTACTGCAGAGAAGGTGTTTTACACATAGGTAACTTGTTTGTATGATTTCTCAAAGTGTACTCAATCATTTTGAGAAATTTAACTTGGTAAAGTTGCACAATCTCAAGGCGAAGTGTTGTACAAAGTTTTATCAAAAACTTTACAGAATTGATTAGTCAATGAGTGATTAATCTGCAGCAGACTTTTCTGAGAAATTGAATTTTTCAGAATAATCAATTTTCTGATAATTTGGTGAAGGTTCTCTAAATTAGGTGGAGTCTAAAGTTGATCTTGATATAGAGGTGATCTAAATTCAAGGTCAACTTGTTCTTTTGGAGATTAACACTCTCCATCATGAATGCCTAGAGTTTCCAACATTTATTCACCTCACCGGAGGATATACCCATGCCATGATAGTTCTATGTACCGGAAGATCAACTTATCACCTGCGATTTGGGAAATGAAGAAACACCACGAGCGGTGAAGATTAAGGCAGGACTACCAATATTTCTTTCAAAATAGTCTACTACAGTTGCTAACCGAGTTCCAAGATGTGTTTGTGTGGGACTATCAAGATATGAAGGGGTTGGACCCTCGCATCTATCAACATCGTGTGATGCTTAAGCCTGATGCATGCCCAATCAAGCAACCTAGTTACCGCATGAACCCAAATTATGTTGCGCAAGTGAAAGCTGAATTGGATTGCTTGCTGAAAGTCGGTTTCATAGTTCCCATTCAGCATGCAGAATGGATTTCACCTATTGTTGTAGTCCCAAAGAAAAATAAGCATCTACGTATCTGTGTGGATTACCGGAAGTTAAATGCGGTGACCGTACTGGATCCCTTCCCACTTCCATTTTTGGACACAATGCTTGATGATGTTGTCAGACGAGAAATGTATTCCTTTTTGGATGGTTATAGTGGTTACAATCAGGTGCGCATGGCTGAAATAGACATACTAAAGACTGCGTTTATTACCAATTGGGGTGTATATGCATGTACGGTGATGTGGTTTGGTCTTCGCAATGCTCCTAGTACCTTCCAACGAATGTATGCAAGAAATGTTTTCCCCCTATTTAACCATCTTCATGCGCGTGTATCTGGATTATTTTTGGTTATCGAGTGATACATAGGATCATCTTCACCACCTTCGGTGTTGTTTCTCTAAGTGTCGAGAGTTTTGATTGTGCTTAAATTCTAGTAAGTCAATCTTTTCGGTTTCATGTGGCAAGTTACTCGGTCATATTATTTCAAAGCAAGGTATTCAAGTGGACCTAGACAAAGTGCAAGCCGTACTAGACGCACCTACCCCGACAACACCCAAGGAGGTTATGCGATTCCTTGGCCAAATACGCTGGCATGGGCGACATCTTCGGTGGCTCGCACACTTAGCCATTCCCTTGAATCGGTTGATTACTAGTACTCCCTGACAGTTTGCCTAGACTGAAGAATGTCAAATTGCCTTTGATCGCTTGAAAACACTACTAACCCAAGCTCCTATACTGCAAGCACCAAATTGGCAGCTCCCTTTCCATGTCTTCGTGGATGCATCGGATAGTGCCATCGAGAGTGTGCTCATGCAACAATAGGATAAGTGGTTTTGTCTGGTCTATTATGCTAGTCGATGGTTAGCTTTTGGTGAATGGAATTACTCAATCACTAGGCGAGAATTTCTCGGCTTAGTTTATTCGTGAAGAAATTCCGGCACTACTTACAGGGATGCCAATTTACGTTCCATGTGGATCATGCTGTATTGGTTTATCTTGTTCGTCAGCAACACTTGGGGGGTAGATTAGCTAGGTGGGTGTTGTTACTGCAAGAATTTGATTACGTGGTCGTACATCGTCTAGGATCCCCTCATGCCTTAGCTGATTTCTTATCTCGGCTTGATTTCGGTAAACCTCCCGGTGGAATTGATGATATCACCCCGGCTATTTATACAACTGATTTGGTCCAAGATGGGGGCCAGAAGCTCCTAGTGGCTCCTTCGTATTATGATACTCTTCTGACCTTCTTCACCAGTGGTAGCCCTCCGACTAATACTTCTACTTCGGCTCATCGTAAATTGGCAATGTATAGTCGATGGTTCCGACTCATTATGGGACAGTTGTATTACATGGATCCTTCTGGTGCACTCTTACAGTGTATTCCACCCCACAAAGTTCCTTCGATTATTGTCACAGCACACTCGACTCCCTCTAGTGGTCATTTTTCAATCGATCTTACTTACCAAAAAATTTTGCACAGTGGCTTATGGTGGCCCACTATGAAACGTGATATTGCTACTTCTCTTAAAATGTGTGATGCTTGCCAATGCTCGGGACAGCCTTTACAACGGCATCATTTTCCATTGTAGTCTGTTGCTCCCCTTGAACCTTTGCAAAAGTGAGGCTTGGATTTCATTGGGCCTATTACGGCTATGATCACTCATCATCGGTATATACTTACTTGTACGGATTATGCTACTCGGTTGGCCGAAGCTTGGGCTTTACGGTCCGCTACTGCATCTGTGGTGGTTAAATGTTTGATGACTGATGTGTTCCCTCGGTTCGGTCTGCCCTTAGAGATTGTTTCGTATCAGGGCACACATTTTGTTCATGCCTTACTGCACGCACTTACCCGCACCCTGCAGATTGTTCATAAATTTAGCTCTTCATACTACCCTTGTGCCAATGGTCTTGCTGAAAGCACCAATAAAACTCTAGTGATTATGCTCAAGAAATTAGTTTTGGAATGTCTGGAGCATTGGGATCAGTTCCTTCCTTCAGTTCTATGGGCATACCGCACTACGTACAAAGTTGCTACTGGGAATACACCTTTCAAATTGGCATATGCGCTCGAGGCCATTGCACCCATGGAGTTGGTGGTACCTAGCCTCAGGGTGGCACTAGAACATAAGCTCTTATCGGAGGACTCCTTTCCTTTCTGGCTGGAGGTGTTGCGGTCCTTGGATGAACAACGCTGGGAAAGTTTTCTAATGCTTCAAGAAGTCCAACTGCGACAAGCCAAGACACATGATCAGTTTTTGCGTACTCCTATTTTTACTGACGGGCAATTAGTTCTGTTCTATAATGCTAAATCTAATCGCTCAGCGGGCAAGTTCAAACTCCAGTGGTTTGGTCCTTACCGTATTGCAGCACAGATTGGACCTGCCACATTTCAGTTATCAACGCTAACTGGTACCCTTCTCCCTAAGGCGATCAATTGATCAAAGCTTCGTCCCTATTATCCCCCGCCTTCTTTCTCATGATGCTTGATCGGTATTTTTACTTTTCACCCATTTTCTCCCATTGTTTTGACTCGACGTTTCTTTCCTATTTGCGTATTTTGGTTGATCGACTGATCGTAATATTTCTGTTTTCTTACCTAACCATGATTAGTAGCCGCCTTATGTGTCTCAAATTTTGTTAATGTGTGCATGTTGCCATTATGTCTGTATATTTCCAACATTGTGTGATGATTATGTTTCTTTCTGCATGTTCATTTAGTGTTTTTACTTAATCTCGTTCTCCTCGCTATTTTTCGCTATTGAGTCTTTGTGCGATTGCGTGTTCTATGTTTCTTCTTGCTTTCATGCTCTTGTTCTCGCCATGGAAGCTCTGGCTAAGATTGCGACCTTTCGTGCTGGCCTCGCTCCGGAATTGAGCGAGTTTCTGCGTGTTCGTGGCCTTTTGGCCTTCGCTGAATTGCCCTGGCATTCGGTGGAGTGCCATCCCTTCTTTGTGTAGATCATCTCTGCCATTGCTACTACACCTACTATTGAAACCTGTTGGCCGCTCACATGCCTTAACCCCCGTGTAATCGTCACCCTTAACACAGTCGCTGAGGGATTCCATCTCCCTCAAGAGGGTCTAGTAGATAGACCTCTCTTACCGATGTCCACTACGAAAGAACTACTTCCCCACAACTCGTCCAACAAGTTTGCAATCCTTTGTCGCCCTAAACCGGAGTACACCACAGTCCAGTTTCTTGTTGTTGCCCTTAACCTCCAAAAACGCACATATGGCATTTCTCGCCCTTTCTATTCTATGATGGACACCGCAGCGTGTGAAGCAGTTAATCTTGCTTCGTTCTTTTTTTGACGCATTCACCAAGAATGCCAGGTCGTTTCTCGACAATTGGCCAAGAACGAGATACCTCAAACCCGCTTGCCGCATCTCCTGACTTTCCTCCTCCCAGCGATTCAGGCAGTGCAACTGCCTCCATTGAATACGATTCTCTTCCATGAGGAGTCTGCACAAATGATGGAGGTCGACGAGGATGAGGATCTTTTGTAGTTCTTCAAAGGGAAGCACCGCAAACTGAGCCCCTCTCATAGTAAAGCATTGTCGTCCTCAACCGTGCAGTTGTAGGACACTACTTCGTCTGCCCTGATTCTTTCTGCTCCATCATCCCCTCCAGATCAAGCTATTGCTGACACTGTTATTGAAGAAGTTCCTCATGCTAATACGATCGTGCAGTCACAGTCTCATCCACAGGAGTCGGCGCCCGACACAAACACGAAAACTGCACAACTTGCCGACCAAGCACAACCTACGGAGGAAATTGCTCAACCGGATGTTTCGCCACTTGTGGTAACAACTCTCGCTTTGATCTCTTCATCTCAAAACCCACCCATGCCTCTGTCGCCATCAAAGGTGCCTTTGCCGCCTAGTCTTTCTTCCTCCCCATGTCATTTGGCAGCCCATCCTCTTCCTTCCTCCCCTGGTTACTCCCCTCCCTTGTCGTCCGCCATCGTTTCAGCTAACCCCTCTCAGCCAATCTCCACCTCTATCATACCTGATTCATTCGCCCAATTAGCTCAGATTGGTAATTACCTCTGTAGCTCAAGCGTAAGCACCACCTCCTTTACTTGTCAATCCGCGGAGACGTGAGTACTGGTATGAAGACCATGAGCGAGTGAAGGCACAAGTGCATGAGTGAAAGCACACAAGCATGCGCACACATACACACGCGCACAAGGCAAGATCAAAGAGAGGAACAATGGAAATATTTCCATTGCAAAGGAAATCTCTTATAAAAGCTCTATTCTCTAACAAGCTAACCTCAAAAATGAACTCTCTAGCTCTTTTTATAGTTTTTGGACTAGTTTTGGCCCTATCCAGACCTAGTGTCCGGCCTAGTTAAAAATTAGGTTCTAGGGCTTATTTGAAAGCTCAAACGGAGTCTAAAAATTATGAAAATTGATAGGATGATACTTTTGATACTCCTCAAGCTCAAGGACTCTTCGGCTTGAACAAAATGGAGTTATAAAAATAGAAAATGATATTAACTCCTCCTTGTGTGTCCACTTCTCTGATGTGCTTTTTATGCTTGTCCTTGACCTTGAGCTTCAACAACCTCATTCATGTCTCCACCCATCTTCCCCATCACCTCCAAGTTGCTCAACGCTCCCTCCGACAATAGTACCAAGCAAAGGTGGACATGCTGGAAGCAGATATCGTGCCAATTTAGAAAGAGGTGCTTACAGTCAAATCCGAAGCAATTTCCTATGAACAACAAATTCGAAGTCTTCAAGCAGCGTTGAAAGAAAAGGAAGCCATCATTGCAGCTCCCGATGATAAGATTAGTTGGCTGACTCAGACCGTGGTTGACAAAGAAGACGCCATGACAGCTTTGGGCAATCTTCTCGAGACC
>CM035426.1:99302174-99314674 GCA_020310875.1 Ceratopteris richardii
AATTGAGACAACTTCCAACCTTTACAAGCAGCAATTGCTATGAGTGTCCTGATGGTTGTCATCTTTGCCACAGGACTATAGGTCTCATCATAGTCCACTCCATATGTCTGTGCATATCCTTTCACAACAAGTCTAGCTTTGTACCTAGACACACTTCCATCTGCAAATCTCTTTGTTTTGTAAACCCACTTACAACCAATGATTTTCTGGCTATTAGGTTTAGGAACCAAATCCCATGTTTGATTCTCTATCAATGCATTATACTCCTCTTGCATAGCATCTTCCCAATTCTTCTTCCCTTTGGCTTCTTCATATGTAGAAGGGTCTTCATCTGCTTTTACCAAATAAGCATAATCTTTAGTAGTCAAGAATGAAGTGTCATAGCTATACCTTGTAGGTTGCCATCTGTGCCTAGATGATCTCCTAACTTCTGCACTTCTTGAACTTTCTGGTTCATCACATTCTGGATCAAACCTTGGCCTCTCTTCAACTTCAACCTGCACTTCATTACTCTCACTTTCATCAAGTAACTGAATCTTTGCTTTACCTTTCCTTTGTTCCACTACTTCTTCATCATCTGCATGTACATTATATTTACCTGCATACCAAGTACCTTTCTCATCAAATGTAACATCCTTGGATACAATAAATTGCTTTGTGGATGGACTCCACAACCTGTATCCCATTTGCTTATCATCATAACCAATGAATACATACTTCTCTGCCTTAGGCTCCAACTTATGCCTCAATTGAGATGGCACATATGCATATGCCAAGCATCCAAATATTCTGCAATGATCCAAGGTAGGTTTCTTACCCCACCAAGCTTCATATGGTGTCATACCCTGCAAAGCTTTACAAGGCAATCTATTAACCAAATATGTAGCTGTATTAACAGCCTCAGCCCACAAATAATTTGGGCAATTCTTCTCTTTCATCATGGACCTTGCAAACTCAACAAGGGTCCTATTTCTTCTTTCTGCTACCCCATTTTGTTGAGGAGAGTATCTGCAAGTAACTTCTCTCTTTATACCTGCATTCCACAAATAATCATTGAACTCATTTGAAAAATACTCTCCCCCTCCATCTGACCTTAGTCTCTTCAATTTTTGACCTGTAATCCTTTCTGCATATGCATGATAGTGTTTAAATGTATTAAACACTTCTGACTTTTCCTTAATCACATAAATTGTGATCCACCTGGTAGCATCATCAACATATATGACATAATATCTTGAACCATTTATACTAAAGTCCTTTGAAGGACCCCACACATCTGTATGCACCAATTCAAGTCTTTCTGAATACATAAACCCATGCTTGGAATAGGATTGCTTATGAGCCTTACCTAATTGACATGCCTCACATCTGTATGTCATGTGTTGACCTGCAATGTTAGGCATTCCAAGCACTGAATCATTGTTAATCATTTCTTTGATACCTCTTTCATTAAAGTGTCCAAGTCTTTTGTGCCAAAGATCCAATTCTGACACCTTCTGCTCTCCATATGTGAACATAGCATGTCCAACATTTCCTTGTACCTTCAATGTGAAAAGCCTTCCTTCTTTCTTTCCTGCAATAACTTGTTTATACCCTTGACTAGGGTCTTCCACATAAACTCCATCATTTGTGAACCTTACCTCATATCCTTTTTCCACAATTTGACCTACACTGATCAAATTCTTTGGAATTGTGGGAACATAAAGTACCTTACTCAGAAGAGTGCTCCCATCCTTAGCTTTGACTGAACCAATTGACTTTACCTTATGCTTTGTATTATCACCTGTCTGCACTGTATGATTAATTGCATTATGATCTAGGTCAGTCATCAAAGCAATGTTTCCACTTAAATGATTACTACATCCTGAATCAATATAGAACACTCTCATGTCCTCATGTGAGGTTTCACATGTATTCATAATGAGAGTTGAGTCCTCCTTTTGATCTGATGCATAGTTGTAGTAGGTGTTATTATAGGATTGACTTTGGAAGTTTCTTCCACCACCTCTTCCAAAAGAATTCCTACCACCTCTACCTCTGAAATTTCCTCTCTGAAATCTACCACCTCTTGCTCTTTGATTAAAGTTCTGATAATTACCATTGTTTTGATTATTATGCCAACAATCATGAGATAGATGATTGGTCTTACCACATATCCAACAAGCTCTTGCATTCTCTTTGTTGTTTCTGCCTCTTCCTCTACTTCTGCCATTTCCTCTTCCTCTTATGAAGTTTGCTTGGTTTGAAGTACCTTCTTCTTCACTTGATTGTTGCTTCCCTTTGTTGGCTTTCTTCTTGTCTTTAGAATACATTGCATGACCTGCACTCTTATCAACATCTCCTTTGATATCATTCTCAAAAGTTAGCATATGACCTAACAATTGATTCAAATCAGGAGTAAAGTGATCTAATGAAAGTTCTGTAGATAAAATGAAAGGCTTCCATTTCTCATCTCCTCTTAGCCCTGTGAGTATTTGTCTTACCAATTTGTCTTCTTCAATATCTTCATCAACTGCACCTAAAGAATCTGCAATGTCCTTCATCTTTGTCACATAATCAGAAATTGATTGTGAGGCCTTCTTCTTGAAGGTAGTAAATTCTGCCCATAGTGAAGCCTTCCTTGATTTAGTTGTATTTTGGAAATGCTCTTCCAAAGCATTCCAAATGTCACAAGCACTTTCAAGTCCTCTAATGTGAGGAAGCAAATAGTCATTGACTGCCATGTAGATGATGCTTCTTGCTTGAGCATCCTTCTTCATCCAATTCTTCAAATCTGCAAGCTCCTCCCTAGTTGGAACACTAGGATCTCTGAATTCTGGCTTTTCTTCATCTCCTGTGATGTATCCTATCAGATCTTTGCTCATAAGGTGAGCTTCCATCCTCATAGACCAAGCAGGATAGTTCTCTCTATCTAATTTTTCAATTTGGAGACTATCTCCCATCTTTACTTCACCTGTAGCTTCAAATCTTTAACCTTTACAGATAATAAATGTACCTTTACTTCGAATGTTGCTCCTTCTGATCCTTTTGATGCTCTTTGTATGTCTTCCTTTGATCTTTCTTCAACCTTTACCCTTCTGCACCTTCAAAATGTAAAGTTTTGTATTTTTGCAATAGTCGGAGTCTTCTTCACTTCAATTTTGACACAACCTGCTCTGATACCACTGATGGAGAGTGTTAATCTCCAAAAGAACAAGTTAACCTTGAAGTTAGATCTCCTCTATATCAAGGTTAACCTTAGACTCCACCAAACTTAGAGATCATCCACCAAATTATCAGAAATATTGAAAGTTCTGAAAAATCAACTTCTCAGAAAAGTCTGCTGCAGATTAGTCACTCATTGACTAATCAATTCTGTAAAGTTTTTGATAAAACTTTGCACAACACTTCGCCTTGAGGTTGCGCAACTTTGCCAAGTTAAATCTCTTAAAAATATTAAGTACACACTGAGAAATGTGTGAAACACTTTACCTATGTCTGAAAGCGCTTCTCTGCAATGGCGACTTTGACACCTGCAACTTCTTAGCACTGGTTCTCCCAACTCTGAACCCGTTTCATCAAGATCTTCTAGCCATAGATGGCTTACCTTCCAACTTAGATTTTAAGCCCTCATTTGTGTAAAACTTTACACTGTGGACTGAGCACTGGCCATTTCTTTGAAGATGAAATGTGCGCCAGATTTCTCGACTCTCAGAACATCTTCACATATGAATGTTCCTAAGCAAAATTCTCACAACCTGATTGAAATTAATCTCTCAAATTCTAGCCATAGATAGATTAGCTATGGACTTAGATACGTGCAAAAGGATTCTTCAAAAGATTAAGCACAGAAGGAGAATGGGAGAGAAGATCGACGCGCAGAATTCTACAACATTTTCTTCTTCATTACTTTTTCATACATATGATTGATGATACATACAATGTTCATCATCTCTTCACCTATTCTTCTCTATCTGATCTCTATTACTCTCTCTGTCTATGAATACGTATCTGTAGATATATATACGAGTCTAACTCGTCATCTTTTTCAAAATACATTGAACTATTTACAAGAGTAATATACAAAAGAAACATTTCTGATTCTATTTTCTTCCTCTGAAAGTAATCTTCATTCTTCCACATATCTTTTCACTTTGATCTTCATATAATCACTATTGATGATTGCTCTGCTCCAACAATACATATACATGTACGTATACATACACATACATATACATGTACATATACATATACACATACCTATACCCATACCTATACCCATATGTTTACACATACACATGCACATACCCATATCCATAAACATACACATACACATACAGAAACACATACACATACACATACACATGAATATACACATTCACATACACATACACATACACAAAGACAAATACATACACATACACATACACATACATATAGGTATACATATGCATATACATAAACATATACATATACATATGCATATGCATATACATATACATATATGTATACTTGTACATACACATATACATACACACACACACACACATATATATATATATATATATATATATATATATATATATATATATATATATATATATATATATATATATATATATATATATATATATATATATATATATATATATATATATACCTATACATATACATATACATGTATATGTACATATACATATACATATACATATACATATACATATACATATACATATACATATACATATACATGTACATGTGCATATACATGTACATGTACATATACATATACAAATACATATACATATACATATACATATACATATACATATACATATACATATACATATACATATACATGTACAATTACATGTACATATACATGTACAATTACATGTACATATAACACATATAAACATACAGATACATATACACATACAAATACATAGACATGTACATATACATATACATATACATATACATATACATATACATATATATATACATATACATATACATATACATATACATATACATATACATAAACTTATACATATACATATACATATACATATTGATGGGGGAAGTATCTCAACCGCTAAGCAACGATGAAGCGTGAATGACCTCCAGAGGTATTCTTCTTTGACCTCTGCACACCAAAAATTCTCTTACTCAAAGCTTATGCAGACAACTCCAGTGAGCTTTTGTAGACCTGTAATAGACACCAAGGTCTTTCCAACAAATCAAATTTCACTTCAAATGGATGCTTACACAAAGAAAAACAATGCCTACAACATGAGCTAGTTGAATGCTCACAATTGCTAGTCAAGCAAATACCTCACTTCACTCCAGCAAGCGTTTCTCAAAGATTATACAGAGAATGAATCTCAAACTTGCGTCAAATTTAGACCACTCTAATAGCTACCCAATGACACCAAAAGCATAGCAAATGGATAAATAGACAAGGAGAAGCAGCCCTTACAACAGAGAGAAAAATATTTCCACCACAGCCTACACACAGAGAGAGATATGAATCACACAACTTCACTAAAATGAATGTTTCTCCCGTACTACTTAGAGAATGCTCAAGAGAATTGATGAGCATACAATAGACTCTAATATCTTTCCATGAAACAAGAATTACATCAAATGGATACAATATGAGGGAGAACCAATGCTAACAACTCAAGGGTAGAGAGTTGCAACACTACCTGCAATAGATATGCCTACTAAAAGAAAACAAACAAGCAAGCAAGGGGCTAGCTTAAGCAAGGGGCTTGCTTATCACAACTCCAGCACTTAGTTCTCACTTTACATGAGCTAAAACGCCAAGAAGATGGCCCAAAAGAAGTCGGGATACATGCTCCTTTTATAGTGAGAAGTGTGCCCCTAAAATATAGGAACTACCTTTCCAAATCAGCCTCCTAACTTGGAGGACTTAGTTGAGATGACTTGGGGAGTGGTTGAGTGACTTTTCTTGATAGAATCTCGTGGCTTTTGGCTTCCTTTGATTGCTCCACATGTCCATAAAAGATTCCCCACGAATTTGTAGCTTGAAGGTTGACTTTTAACACTCCCCCTCAAGCTTCAATTCTTTGTCCTCATCCAATCTCCTTCATGTTGATGCATTGCTTGAATTTTGAAATCTTCATCCATCCAAAGCCTTTGTAATTATGTCGGCAACTTGGTCCTTGGTACCAATATGATGTACTGAAATTTCCTTGGATATCACCTTTTTCGTTATGAAGTGATAGTGCACTTCAATATGCTTGGTTCTAGCATGATAGACAGGATTCGATGCTAGATGAATGCTACTCATGTTGTCACAAAAAATTGGATATGTGTCAACCTGCAAATTAAGCTCCATAAATAACTTCTTAATCCACATTAGCTCACATGTGACTTGATCCAAAGCTCTATACTCAGCCTCGGTGGAAGATAATGCCACCGTGGGTTGCTTCTTTGAAATCCATGAGATGATCTTGCTACCTAGCATGACTAGGTAACCACTTGTACTTCTTCTATCCTCCTTGGAACTGGCCCAATCCACATCAGAATAAGCTTTGACCTGCATATCATCATCAAATGAATAGAACAATCCTTCATTTATAGTGGCCTTGAGATATCGTAACATTCTTCTTGCAGCTTGCAAGTGTGTAGTCCTTGGACTATGCATAAATTGTGATAACACTCCAACTCCATATGATATGTCAGGCCTAGTTATTGTGGCATAATTGAAAGAGCCTAGAATAGATCGATACAAAGTTACATCCTCTAATGGCTCTCCATCAATGGAGCTTAGCTTTACATTAACTTCCATGGGATTTGAAATAGGCTTGCAATGTAGCATCCCAAACCTCTCAAGTAGGTCTAGAATATACTTCCTTTGTATGAACATAATACCTTCTTCTTTGTATACAACTTCAATGACAAGAAAATACCTAAGATCTCCAAGATTAGATATCCTAAACTCCTTTCCAAGCTTTGCCTTGATCTCCTCAATGCCCTTTGTATCATTACCTGTAATGATAAGATCATCTACATACACACACATGTAGACTTCAAGTTCTCCTCTTTGTTTGACGAAGAGAGATGGATCCGCCTTTGCATTGATTGTAACCACATTTGATCAAATAGTCCACCAATCTTTGGTTCCAAGCCCTTGGAGCTTGCTTTAGGCCATAAAGTGCCTTCTTCAACCTACAAACATGATGTGGAAACTCTTTATGAACAAAACCTAGTGGTTGCTCCATGTATACCTCTTCTTCCAAGTCTCCATTGAGAAAGGCATTCTTGATATCCAATTGGAAAAGCTTCCATCCTTTGCTAGCATCCATTGCAATGAGTTTCCTAATGGTGCTCATCTTTGCCACGGGGCTGAATGTCTCTTCAAAGTCCACTCCATAGGTTTGTGCAAAACCCTTGGCCACCAATCTTGCTTTGAACCTAGAAATAGATCCATCTGAATTCCTCTTTACTTTATACACCCACTTATTACCTATTTTCTGCATGTTCTCCTTCTTGGGCACTAGATTCCATGTTTGATTTTCCTCAAGTGCGTCGATCTCTTCTTGCATTGCCTCTTTCCATTCGGTGTACCTGCTTGCATCTTCATAGCAATCGGGATCATGATCTTCTACTACTTTGTTCATATATGCATAATGTGTTGCCATGTATGAATCATAAGTAAACCTTTGAGTTGAATACTTAACTCTAGAAGACTTCCTTTCTTCACCTTTTGGAGGAATAAACCTCCTTTGCCTTGGGAACTTGATCTCTTTCTTTGACGTGGCTTCTTTCTTTATCATGTGTCCTTCATCATCTTCAACTTCATTACCTTCTTCATCCAAATCCACCAATTTTGCTTTGCCTTTGTTGATTGATTGTGCTTCATAGCTTGATGAAGATCTCCCCCTCCATGGTGAGTTCATGCTTGAACTATCTTCATTGATGGAACACCTTGGGCCGCTTAGCTCTAGGTCGATTTGTTCTTCATCATGTCCATGCTTTTCTTCTTCATAGTCTTGCATACAACCATACTTCTTATACCAAGGGAGTAGCTCATCAAATGCTACATCCCTTGATATCCTCAAGTCCTTTGTGTTTGGGTTGAAGCACCTGTAACCTTTATGATCATTTGAATATCCTAGAAACACACACTTTTTTGCCTTTGGTTGTAGCTTGTGCCTCAATTCACTTGGCACATGTACATAACAAGTACATCCAAATATCTTCAAGTGGGAAAGATCAGGTTTCTTACCATAATAGGCTTGATATGGTGTCAAGCCATGGATCCCTGAGGTAGGAGTTGTTGGTGCATACCAATCACCAATTGAAGGCTTGGAAGATCAAATGATGAAGGAAGAATCAATTCCTAAAGTGTGGAAGAAGATTACAATCAGAGGACAAGAGAAGTGTACACATATGTACATTAGCATAGTCATAGATGACTTAGATCTTTTGTTCAGTAAGAATTATGTACAAATTATCTATAAATACCTTGAGAAAAGTCGGGGCATGTATGAGAGCTTATGTGACATTTGTTAGAAGTCAAGAATGAGGGAGATAGAAGTCATAAGATAGAGGAAAGTGAATTTGAGTTAGCTCTCATCACTCAGTTGTATTTTCTCTGAGTAAATGAAAAATTTTGCGCCCGATGTTTCTGCGTGTTCTCCTTCTACAGTAGATCAATTGTGGAATGCTTTTGTACAAGTCTAAGTTGAGAGTTGCTTGACCTCTGTGCAAAGTTTCAGCTTCCAATTGTAATCAGGCTGAGTGAATTAAGTGTAGGAACATTCATATGTGAAGCATGTTCACTAGTTCCTAAAACAGGCGCATATTTCGAAGTTAATGTTTTGGTCAGTTCTCCTAGCACAGTGTAAAGTTTTGCATGAGTGAAGGCTTAATCTTTAAGTTGGAAGATAAGCTACTTATGTCTAGAAGCATTTTGTAAAACGGGTTCTATTCAAGGAGAACCAAGTCTTAAAAGTTACAGGTGTAAAGTCGACTGTTTTTTATAACAGTTTCTGACATAGGTAACTTGTGAAATCAATTTCTCAAGTTATACTTAATCTTTTGGAGTAATTCAACTTGGAATAGTTGCGCAATCTCTAGGAGATGATTCGTACAAAGTTTCATCAAAAACTTTACAGATTTGATAGGTCAATGTGAATGAACAATGCAGCAGACTTTTCTGTGTATCATCTTCTTCACAGATTTGTTAATTTCTGATAAGTTAGCAATTGATCCTCTAAATTAGTGGAGTGTTTGACTTATTCTTGGTATAGAGGTGTTCTAATCACAAGAATAAGTTGTTCTTTTGGAGATTAACATTCTCCATCAGGAGTCCTATTCATTAGATACACGGCGGTATTTGCTGCATCACTCCAAAACATGTTAGGTACATTCATCTCATTAAGCATTGCTCTAGCGATCTCGGCAATGTATCTATTCTTTCTCTCTGCTACTCCATTTTGTTGGGGTGTGTACCTGCATGTTACTTGCCTCTTGATGCCTTGATCCATTAAAAAATCAAAAAGCTCATTGGAGAAATATTTTCCCCCTCCATCGGACCTTAGCTTCTTGATATATGTACCTGTTTCCTTCTCTACCATTGCCTTGAATGATTTGAAACATGTAAACACATCTGATTTGTTTTTTATGAAATAAACCCAAACCATCATTGTGCAATCATCTATAAAAGTGACAAATTACTTGTTACCTCCAATGGATTGCTCTTTGGTTGGCCCCCACACATCTGTATGTATCAACTCCAATGGATGTTGGCTTATGTAGCCACTCTTCTTGAATGGAAGTCTCGCTTGCTTCCCTAGTTGACAAGATTCACATAAATGCTTCATATCTTGTCCTTGGAAGCTGGGAAGACCTTCAACCAGCCTCTTGAATTGCATTTCCTTCATTCTTTGTATGTTGATGTGACCTATCCTCTTGTGCCACAAGTCCAATCCCGAAATCCTCTTGTTTCCATATGTGAAGTAGACATGTTGAGTGGAATGAGAATTTACCTCCAAAGTGAAGAGTCTCCCTTGCTTCTTTCCTCTTGCTATGACCTTGTAACCTTGCTTAGGGTTCTCCACAAAACATCCACCTTTGTTGAACCTTACTTGATAGCCTCTTTCAACCATTTGCCAAACGGACACCAAGTTCTTTGTGATGGTAGGTACATGCAAGACATCCTTGAGACATCTTTCTTGTCATCCAAAGCTACATCTCCAACATGGGAGATCTCATGGGATGTGTCATCAACTGTTTCTACATGTCTTCTACCTTTGGGAACATGTAGATTAGTAAACCAAGAAGCATTGCAACTCATATGGTTGCTACATCCACTATCAATATACCAAGTGTTATCTACTTTGCTTGAATTCCCCTTCATGTGCATCATCAAGACATTGTCATTTTCTGAACTTGTGGAAGCATAATTACCTTGGTCTTTGTATGAAGATCCTTGATTATAGCTCCTTTGGTTTCCTCCTTGGTAGCAATCTCTAGCATAGTGGCCAAACTTGCCACATATGTAACATCCTTTGCCATCTTGATTACTGTTTTGTTGATGTTGTCCTCCTCTTCCTCTTGTTCTTCCTCAAACTCTTTGTGATGAGGTTCCTTGGTCATGTCCTTGATTGTTGGAGTGGCCTTGCCTTCCTCCAAACCTTCCTTTGCCCCTTCCTTGTCCTCGTCTTCCTTTGCCACTTTGATTACCTACATAGAAAACTTGTGCATCCTTGCTTTTAGTTGAACTTCCACCTATGTTCATCTCTTCCGTCACCATGAGAGCAAACAATTGCTCAAAATCGGGAAGATTATCCCTAACGTATACTGAAGTGGTAAAGGGTTTCCACTTCTCATCATCTCTCAAACCATTGAGAGTATAAGCCACAAGATCGTCATCATCTACGTGGCTTCCAATGGATCCCAATGCATCTGATAACTCCTTGACCTTAAGTATATAGTCATTTATGCTACTCCCTGAGCTCTTTCTAAGGTTGTTGAGCTCATTCTTGAGTTGGATCTTCCTTGCTTTGGTGCTTGTTGAATAAAGCCTTTCAAGTGTCTCCCATACCTTCATGTTTGAATCCAAGTCTTGGATATGGCCGATCATGCTATTGCTAATGTGTTGGGAAAGCATAAAGATAACCCTCTTGTCTCTTTCATTCCATTCCCTAAAGGCCCTTCTCTGGTCATTGGTTGGATTTTCATCCAACCTAGGTCTTGGCTCACTTCCACTAATCAATCCCCAAAGGCCCTTACCCATAAGGTAGTTGGAGACCCTAAATCTCCATGGTTGATAGTTCCCCTTGTCTAGCTTTTCAATTTGAGTGTTGAGGTCTCCCATATCTAGTCTTTGATACCTGACCTAGCCCTTGGCTAATGCTCCAATGTGTGTAAAATGAGAATGAGGCTCTGAGGTTACCTCAATCCAAAGTTTTCCTTAGATGGACACCTTGTGCTCTTGAAAATTTGAGTAGAATAGCTCTCCCTTGATATAAGCTACCTCCAAGAAGATTTTGTTGATGCAATTCTTCAACCACCAACTCCAAGAGGTCTTCTTGCTTGTATGTGCTACCTCCAAGATGCCAAAATGCTCTGATACCACTGATGGGGGAAGTATCTCAACCCCTAAGCAACGATGAAGCGTGAATGACCTCCACAGGTATTCTTCTTTGACCTCTGCACACCAAGAATGCTCTTACTCCAAGCTTATGCAGACACCTCCAGTGAGCTTTTGTAGACCTGTAGTAGACAAAAAGGGCTTTCCAACAAATCAAATTTCACTTCAAATGGATGCTTACACAAAGAGAAACAATGTCTACAACATGAGCTAGTTGAATGCTCAAAACTGCTAGTCAAGCAGAGATCTCACTTCACTCGAGCAAGCTTTTCTCAGCGATTATACAGAGAATGAATCTCAAACTTGCGTCACCTTTAGAAAACTGTAATAGCTACCCAATGACACAAAAATCATAGCAAATGGATAAATAGACAAGGAGAACCAACCCTTACAACAGAGAGAAAACTATTTCCAATAGATCCTACACACAGAGAGAGATATCAATCACACAACTTCACTAAAATGAATATTTCTCCCAGCCTACTCAGAGAATGCTCCAGAGAATTGATGAGCATAAAATATACTCTAATAGCTATCCAATGAAACAAGAATTGCATCAAATGGATACAATGTGAGGGAGAACCAATGTTAACAACTCGGGGTAGAGAGTTGCAACACTACATGCACACACACATAGATATGCCTACTAAAAGAAAACAAACAATCAAGCAAGGGGCTAGCTTAAGCAAGGGGCTTTCTTATCACAACTCCAGCACTTAGTGCTCACTTTACATGAGCTAAAACTCCAAGAAGATGGCTCAAAAGAAGTCGGGATACATGCTCCTTTTATAGTGAGAAGTGTGCCCCTAAAATATAGGAACTACCTTTCCAAATCGGCCTCCTAACTTGGAGGACTTAGTTGAGATAACTTAGGAAGTGGTTGAGTGAC